>JAWNNQ010000357.1:812500-1065000 GCA_035044765.1 Leucophenga montana | reverse complement strand
TCTCTCTCTCTCTCTCTCTCTCTCTCTCTCTCTCTCTCTCTCTCTCTCTCTCTCTCTCTCTCTCTCTCTCTCTCATATATATATATATATATATATATATATATATATATATATATATATATATATATATATATATATATATATATATATATATATATATATATATATATATATATATATATATATATATATATATATATATATATATATATATATATATATATATATATATATATATATATATATATATATATATGGCGTGCGTGCCATGATAATTGTGATTTAGTCTAGGAATATAGAAACTCTCCATAGCCGATTTCAGATTAATATCTTCAAAACAGAATTGCTAGTTCTGTTTCATACAGACATAGGGCAGACAGATGAATAAACAGACAGATAAGAGTATTTAGATGGGCATGCGGACGGACATATAGACGAGCCTTAAAGTATGTTCAGCATAGTAACATAGCAGAGGTCAATAACGAATTTCAGATGGATATCCTAAATACTGGTTGAATAGTTTTGATTTATACAGATATAAAGCAGTCGAACGACAGACAGATTGATGGGCAGCCAGCAGAACAGTCGGATGAACAGACGAACAGACAGAGAGACAGACAGACAGACAGACAGACAGACGGACATGACTAAATCGACTAGTTTTGACATTTACGAATGATAATTGTCGATAATGAATAATAATATTTTTTTATAGATTCCATTATCCTACAGAAATTGGTCAGATCTGGCAACGATATTGTCATTTGCGCTCAGTTTGTTTTGGCATTTTATCATGAATAGACTAACGCCAGAACAAAGCTTGCAAATTATGCAAAATTATTTCGAAAATCGTGGTTCAGTTCGTGAATATTACCATTTTACGATCGACTTAATCACCCATCCAAGTGGAACGTTTTCGCACCACTCTTACTCTAAATGAAGAAACCAGCAAAGTAACAATTGCTGCTGTTAAATGTAGTAATGAATAGGAACCAAAAGAGTTATTTAAAGCTATTGCAAGTGAAGTGAAGTCATTCATTTATGCGAACAAGCCAGTAACTTAGGACAACTTGGAAGACAAGATTGTGCGAACCACTGTCCAAAATTGGACTATTCAAATGCGCTACAACCGAGCCACATGGCTAAAATTATATTTAAACACTAATGACAAAAATTATCTTTGCAAAAAAGCCAATTTTTAGTTTAAAACTATGCAATCTCAGTACATTAATTCAATTCCATATTCTACACCTTTAAATAAAACTCCGATGCTTCCTTCAATGCATTACAAACTCCGTGACAAAATTACAATACTGCACACACTACATGTGAAGAGTACGAAAAAAAAAATTAAATAAGATACAAACAGAAAAAAAATATTGAATATTATTGAAAAGAACTGATGAAATGAAATGTTTCTCAAAGGAGCGCTTAAAATGAATTTGCGGCGATTTGCATATTGCGGTTATTTGCCGAAATTCCAAACCGAACAGAAACGATGCAGTAGTGTGTTCAGCGGTAGTGCAAAAGGATCAAGGGGTGTGTTGGCAATTTTAGCAAAGCCAGCCGCAGGACAACATTAAGAGAATGGAAGGAAGGCCGTGAGTAGTGAGAGGCAGCATAGTCCAGTTCTATTTAAATGAAACGGTTGAAAAGGATGAACGGAAGCCAACCCAACAGGACAAAATCGCAGAAAATTTGTTGAACTGAATTGAAGGCCATAGTGTATAAGCTACAACCAAAATAATACTCAAAAAGAGTGAAAAAACAACGTATGCATAAAAAATGAAATTTGTGCATAGTAGTAACGAGAAAGGAGCACATATTTCTATATACATACTACATATATATTCGTATAGTTCGAAATTTACTTGGCTGCATTGGGGAAAAGCACAACGTGGCGGCAATCAGCTTATAAGGGAAAAGCTTCGGTGCAGCCGAAATTTAAATGCACTTCAAATGATCTAAAAAATTTAAAAAACAAAAAAGTAGCCTGTCAGTTACAGCTTACAGTGTGCTAAAATGATGCATTACAAACGCTAAGCATTCGAATCTTTACTTTTTTTCATTGGTGTTCAAATTCGCGCCAATTCAAACAGATCACCTGCACGCAACGAAAAAAATGGAATGAATGCTAATCATAAAATGATTTGTTCTTTTTTTCTTATACCTATCCAACTAATTTTCCGATGCAATACATAGAAAACAAAAAGACAATCACGTCAACTTTTCTGTGTATCGGCGTAGATCAATATCCATACCCAGCTGATTTCTGTCCATCATATTAGCGCATATATAGCCTATGTTACTAAGTAATAGTGTAGCTTTTTAATAGTAAAATAATTATATAGATAGGTTCAGTAGTTCCAGAGATTACACTCATTCTCTCTACAATCTTTACATCTTTATATAAAAGTACATTACAACATTTAATGTATGCTTTTAACCTATGAATGCAGGTTATTAAATGCACAACTTCGGCATAAATAGCTCTCATACTAACAATTTTACAAACACGTAGACGTATATAAAATCTAACAGTGTCACTTGCTGCTCCCGTCTTTCCCTTTCTATGGAGCACACTGTATAGGCGTATGAAATGAAAGACACAAAAAGAGTGAGAGATAAAGAAAGAATCTAAAACAAACCAGCCATAAATGGTTTCGCTCTAACAAAATTTGGTACTATCGGCTATTTGGAAATATCGGCTAAATTGACATATGTGTACGGAATTTCAAATAATATATTTAAACTGAGGTACTTCACTTTAATTTGTGTAACATTTTTATTTAAAAAAACCTGTTGAGAAATATAAGAATCAATGCTATGAAAGAGACTTTAGACCAATTCTCTTTCTGCCAGCGGTTAGAACATTCTCGCACGCTATCACTTGCGAGAGTTACTCGAAAATTTAATGGGTAAAACTATTGCAAATGTACCCGAAAATGAACATCATCTATCGTTCAGTTTGTGGCAGTAAGAGTTTATTTTACGATAGCTGGCAAAAGCTATCGCATTGCCTGTTGGCGAGCATTTTGCGAATGTTCGATTGAAACTCGTTTTTTGCCCTCGCACGTTTCTGTGCTCGTTTGCGAGCATTTTACGGAACATTTGCTGCATATATTTGATTATGCTGCAAATTCTTCATCTCGCAAGTAATATAGTGCATAATCCATGGCATTGTCAACAAGATTCGTATTTCAAATAAAAATTTGAAGTCAGTCCCACAAGTATTAACAACTCATATGACACAAAAAAAGTTAGACAGACGCAAAACTTGACTCTACCTGCTAGATTGCACTACTTCTTAAAAATTCTTGCAGCTTATAGCAAAGTTTTTCAAAACTTAGAAAATATATAACTCAAATATTTTGCGCTGCATTCACACACACATCGACGCACACACACACACACACACACTAATCTAAAAGCTAAAAACTTCCACTGCTACTAACTACAAACTGTCACAAATCCTCACATACGTTTAGGCGCACTTACCAATGCCCATAATACGTACACACGTCCCTCTATCTACTATGCACGTGTAAATATTTCCAGAACATTAAAGATCTAATCCATATGTGACCTCATAAATTCTGCTTACGCGGAACAAACCATGGCAGCAGCAGCGGCAGCAGCGGGAAGAAAAAAAATGCAAGCGGTCAACATATTTCACGCTAAAGAATGCAATCACAATTCCCTCAGCATCAGTAGGTAAAAAAAATGGAGCACCGAGCACAGCACAGGGGCATACTATATACTATACCCATAGTTGAAAGATTTTCCGTTTTTTTTTTCATTTTTCTTCAGTATGCTATGAGCAGAACATTTGCACTCAAGTGTGAAATTATTACATGTTGTATCTGAAAACTCGTAAGAAAGACGACTGCCGACTGAGTATAGAAGCTCCAGTGTGTTGAAGATAATAAAATAGGAAAAAATTTTGCATGCGTAGAAAAACTAGGAGCAGCGCAGAGTGCAGGGAGGAACATTGATGGAAAGCCAAGCAAGCAATGCCAATGGCAATATTTTTCCATTTTTCCAATTTTTTTTTTTTTGCTAAATATAACTATATTGTATAAGACTATATAAAAATAGAAATCTATGCGCGTAGCTGATGCTTTCCCCCATTTTAGATGTTCATTTTTTTAGTTTCATGCTAAACGTGGCTGCTACTAACTCTTCATCAAACATGCGCTACGTGCATGTGTGGCAATAGAACATAAATGCGAAGTGGCTAACAAAAGTTTGGTATACTGAAGAGAGTAAATCTTGCATCTCGGTTTTCTATGTACGAATAAGAAACTAAGGCATTCCATGGTAAGAAGTTAAAAAGCTGATAGTCCTTCCATTAAACTAAAGCTACAAAAGAAAGCTCTAAAAGCAATTTTCAATGTCACAATCAGCACAGGAAAAACTCGAAACAGTTGTCGCCGTAGTTATTCAATACATGGAAACAATAGTTGTTTTTCTTTCTTTACATTGAAATATATACAAGGGGTGTTCCAAAATTCACACAAGAAATGATTTTGATAGATAACAAAGGATTTTAGTTAAAATTTGTTTGTTTGCTAACAAAAAGTGGCTAATATGTTGGTAACAAAATTAGCTAAGAAAATATTTTTTAAATGAAATGCTGATAATGAAATGTAGGATTATCATCCCGATTGAGCCTCCATTTGTAGTATTATCAGATTACTCTTCCAGTTGAGATCCCATTTGTGAGATTCCAATATAGATGATATTACAACTGGTGTGTATATATGTTTAATTATTCAGGATGATTACAATGTGTAATTTACACTTATGTATGTAGTTTTTATAGTATTCTTATTTATAATTAGTTATTCGTAATTGTAGTTATAAATATGTATGCTCAATGTCTTCATCAAATGCTTTATAACGACAACGGTCAACCTTCTTCCTTGCAAGCTACACAACGACTCTCGTATAACCTCCTCACATGCAAGCTAAACAACGACTAACTCCTCACTGGTCATCGTTCAATTTGCTTACTTTAGAAAGACCTGCCGCTCCGAGTCTGTCTCAGTCTCTCGACTACTGCGCTCTCCTTTTCAGTGGCTACGTTCTTACACTTGTACAGTGTGCTCTCAATATCATTTCCCACAGAAATATTGCATTTGTTTGCGTTTTCTTTCAGATTTATACATACAAGCGCACGACCATCCGCGCCTTGAAGAAGGAACTTGAAATTGCACAAAATTCAGCCACAGAACAGTCATATCTGAAGAGGAGTAGGGACGAAAGTATTTTTTTTTTTTCTAAAATATTGCGTCAAAATTAGGTAAAAACCAGGTTACTCCCTCGTCCAATCACAAAAATCTGAACACTCTCCCTCTCTCAGTTCTCTCAATATGTAAAAATATTACAACAAAAAGTCAAAGTCAACTTGGCAACATGTTGGCGAGCAACAGTTGAGAACATAGCTTCATGATGTGGTTGGTAACATTAAAAAAAAAATTGGACTGAATATTTGTCGAGCGTGTTGAATAAGTTAGTCATAACATGTTTGTCATACTTAAAGCTCTTAGCATTAAAGGAACCGACAAAGAGAGCGAATACGTTTATACGGGGCAGCCTAATGTTCAGCGCAACATGTTAGTCATACTTATCGCTCTCAACAATATTAGCTGACACTGAACTGAACTGTTTTGTATTGTCGCTAAAATGGTTGAATTTCAATTGAAACTTTCGAAGAAAGCGTGCGTATATACCAGCAAAGCCATTTAGGTCATTTGCCCGATATGCTATTCTTAATTAAAAATCAGTGTGCTCTATGAAAACTATTTCCAGCATTTAGAGAAAATCTTTACATACATATTTCTCAAAGTAAAAAAATATCTTGATCTAATGGATCTTTCTGTTTGTCTCTCAGAAAACTAAAATGCTGGAGGGGAGTTTTCGCTAATAATATGGTTATAATAAATACAGTTAACTTTGAAATTGAAAAGCTCTAGTTTCCAGACTTCAACTCCAAAAGATTTCGAGATTTCGAGGAGTTCTATAAAGATTCGATACTGAATATCGGTATCTTCAAGTTCGATACTTCGCTGGTTTAATACATTTTTAGCTTGTATCGATACGGAAAACTTCTTTAAATTGAGAGCTGTGTTATGCAGCGAATCGAACATACAAAACTTTTGTAAGCCGCTTCGTATTTATATATATATATAACCCCCTTTCTGGTTGCTTCTGTTGGTGTTCTCATTTCCGGTGCATGTTCGTGAGCAAAAGCTGAGCAGCATCAGTTTGATCTTGTATGATGCTGCATGCTGCATATTATTTTTGCAGTAAATATACATATAACCCCCTCAGGGGTCACTGCGGGCAGCACATTGAGTGTCTATGTGTGCAGTTGGCTAAGTAGCAAACATGCAAGACTCGAAAAAGGGTTCAAACTCTAGTACTACAAATGCTAACCAAACCGAAAGCAATATTCTTTTCTTTCTTTTTTTCTCGCATGCTTCAAAGTCAATATAGTGGTTAAGTTATATAGACAGACAAGTATGTATGAGTATGTAGACAACTACATACGATGTTGCTTATAGCTACAGATACAGAAAGACACTCAAGCGTATAGGTAAACTAAGTGCAAGCGTGACACAAATGAATATAGACACGAAAAAGATAGACACAAAGTAATAGTCATACTAGATACTCTCGTGTATACATATGTAGAACCTCCGAACGACGCCATTCAACCGGAAATGCACAACGAACGAACGCCTCGTGAAGTGTGTCATCACTTTTAACGGTTTTTGTGGGCAACAGTTTGTCTGTCCGTATGTCTACCGCCTGACTCTACTTTAGTTCGCGTATCTCGCCATACTACATACAAAGCCAGATATAAATGTATCTCATACACAGTTTGCTGTTGTTGTAGCAAACAAAGTGAGTCAACTGAGCTGAGACGTGCAAATTGTGATATTTTGTCTCTGTACTCTACTACTACTACTATTACTACTACTACTACTAGTCTAGATAGTATTTTGTTGTATAAGATTTTTGTAAATGTTGCTGCTTTTTTGTTTGGCAGCGGCAGTTGTCGACAAACAAGTTCTTTATATATATGAGATATATACAAAGCACTAACAGCATATGTGTATCTACATATAAAGTGAGTGGATTGAGTTTAGCAGCTGTGTCTGCATTAGTAGCTAAAACCCCGAATTGAGCGGTTAAATGTAGCATAAACTAAGATTTAGCAAAGAACGGACTCCAACAATATATCATTCACAGGCAAATCAAAGTGAAGCAATCGCTTCGGAGAGAGTAAACGCACCAGAGGTGGATGCATTTATTTGGTTTTCTACTCACTGTAGCATCTGCCAGCCGGAACTGATTGCTATTGAGCAAGCCAGAATCCGAATAAAGTTAATAGACTAATTAAAAATCTTAATAAAAATTATCTGCCCATGTCTAAATAACATAAAGAGCTTAGTCTGCTAACTTTAGAAAAAGTTAGAAAACAAATATTAAATATTAGAAAAGCTTAATGCCGATTTAGTGGTCTAATTAAAATTTGTTGATCGTGTCTTAATAAAAAAAAAAACGGCTTGCTGCGCTAGCTTTAACATAAAGTTAGCAGTTAGCAGTTAGCATTTAAATAGAAGGATAATCATACATGCTAAAATGCAATTATGCAAAGCTTGTTTCATGCCAATTTTGTGCCAGTTTTGTGCTCTAATTAAATCCATTGGTATATAAAAGTATTTCTGCAGTATATGGGTTTATCCTACCCTACCGACTTTCTAGTTTACCCGACTTTCTGGTTTAATAAAAGCTCAACATAAGCACAAAACTAGTACAATCGAATTGTATTTAGGCACACATATATGATTTTTCATATATTTAAACGTTGGTCTGCTAACTTTTTGTTAAAGTTAGCAGACTAACAAAAGAGAAAGTTTTGTTAGGACACAAAATCAGCTATATATTATAACTCTGGGTGTCAGGAGACAATGACAAAGAGGGTAATTGTTGAGCAGAGAAGTCTGCTAGAAAGGATATCAGCTGGACATATTATTCGCAGTAAAAGCTCGTTTGGAGTTCCTCTGTCAACTTGTAAATAGACTTTTAACAAAAACCAAAAAAAAAAAACAAAAAAAAACATGCTTTCTACAACAAATTAAAAGATCAAATCTTCTCGATCTTCTTTGATAAAAACTAATATCCAGATTTTCCATGAGATATGGTATTGCATAACACAATCTTTCCAAAAGTTGTGAAAATGTTCAGCATTTGCTATGACACCAGCCTGCCTTGTGTAAAAGAAGATTAACAACTCTTGGTCTATTTCTTTGATAAACTATTGGATATTTTCAAAAGAGAAGTTAAAAACCTTTTCGAGTTCAAAAAATCGTTCCGGCAGTTTTGAAAACTACGATTGTATCGCCATTTTTACAGTGATTTCACGATTTCACAACAGACTTATAAAAACCAGCCACTAAACCAAATCTAAACTTTTCGAATTTACTCATAAATTCAGTTAAGCTTGTCTGAGTAGAACTAAAACATACAAGACTTAATTTCAACTTATATACAGCATATGTAGTGTGAATCCATTTCACATTGACTGTCCAGTGCATCCAAAACTTGCCGCTATATAGAAAATTGCATTTCTGAACTAATTAATTGAAATACAAACTTCATATCGCAGTCAAAATTGCATTCCATTTGCATCAAATGCGTCAAATTGCAAAATTGTTGAAAATTTCATACGAAAATGCAGTCAATTTTCATGGAAATTAGCAAACACTGCGACAACATTCGAAGTGGAGCAAATCAAAAGCTGCATTTTCCAACATTTCTATTTTTTTTTTCTTTTCGAATGCAATTGACAAAGTAGAGCAATTGAAAAGTTCACAACTCGCTCACACGTAATGCAGCCAAACATTAACACTTGCCTTATCGCGCTGTCATGTCTGGAACGGCAGGACACCTTTTTTTTTAAAGCAAGCAGATACAGATAGACATATACTTAGTGTGAGGCAGCAGCGGTCATATAAATCTATATAGCACAGACAGACAGACGGACGGACGGACGGGCGGACGGGCGGACGGACGACTTATACAGGACTTTGCTGTCCGCTGCTGTTAGCAAACTTGCTTTTCGGTCTTGTTGTACTGCAAAAACTTTGTCATTTCAAGCGAAACTTTTCTGCTGACATTGCCACTACTGCCACGCCCACCATTCACTGGGAACTTGCTGTTGTTGTTGCTGTTGTTGTTGTTGGGTTATCAATCTTCTCGAAGCTGAAAATCTGCTTTAAACTATTTCACAAAGTCAGCAAATTTTGTATGCGCTGCACGTTGCGGTGGTGTTGTCATTCAGGATTTCTGTGATAGATTTTCTCTATTTTGTTAAGAGTATTTCAAGACTTCGATTAGCTTTTGGTTATTGAAGTTTAAATTTGTTGGCGAAGCGTTTAAATTGTATTTGAAGTAGAAACTTTAAAAGCCAAGTAAATTAAATTTCATAGTTACTGTGAAAGTGAATGTTTTTCGCATTTTATTTTTGAAATATTCATGCAGCATAAATTAAATTTTTACTTTTATTATGAAAAATAATACACTTTAATAAAAACTGCAATACAATTTGTTCTTGCAGGCATTCGGTCTATATAAAATTCAAATTGAACAAGTTTTTCAGGCTGTAAAAGACATAACTACAATATATTGTAGCATATAGCAATATGTGAAGAAAAAGCACTAAATGTACAGCAGGTAATACAAACAAAAGTTGGAACGAAACATCAACATAAAATTCATTTACAGCTCAAAAATATGTTGTAAAATTTAAGTTCAGTAAAGTCGTAGTTTTCATATGCTTCGTTAAGAGTTTGCAGCAGACTTGTATACAATATTATACAGACTGGCACAGTATACTGTACATAAAGAAATCAAATTTTTCAACACACTGTACGCAAACCATGTATAGAGAAGCCTTGAGGTAAGCTGGATTTATCTAAGAGGTGAATACGTCATACACTGTGGTGACTTTCTTAAATGCTCTGGGGGCAAAACAAAAACGAAATGCATAGTGCGCAACAAACGAAAAAGAGTAAGACACAAGACAAAATAAGAAACGAAAAAGAGCGCAGCTGAGTGGAATACGTCACCTTTAGTATAAATTCGCCGTGCATTGAGAAAAGTAAAATGTAGATACGAAAACAACTGCTGTATCTTAAACGAAATTATTAGTGTGAGTCGTTTGACACTACCCACAATTTAAAGACTATTACATTGGTTAATAGAAGCATTGAGGGCGAGTGAGAAAGAAATATTTAAAAGCAGCTGAACCAAAACGGTGAACGTGGTCTATCACCACCCACAAACGTAAGTTTGTTGCAAAAAGAAACGTTGAGTGTGAGGTTTGTAAGATAAGATAAGATACGACAGCATTGCGTGGTATTATGAATAACAATTGGAGAAATAGGATTCGAACTCCACTATTCTTGGGGGGAGAGAGGGGGTAACTCTATTATTTTATGATAATGAAGCGAAAAAATGTTTGTACTTAACAAAAACGATTTTGAGAAGGATAACGTTCCCCATATTCCCCCTTCCTTGGATCCGCCAATCATGATAACAAAGAACGACGAAAAAGTACGTATAAATTTCAGTGGTTGATGCAAAGAACTGTGTGTGTGTATGTGTGCTCTCAATAAAAAAACAAAACAAAATCATGTAGCATATAATAATACCTTGGTATTCGTGCTATGATCTTTACTATACACAGAAAGATAGCTAAGAACTTTGGAATTATTTTTATAACATATATGGTTATGTTGAAGAACATTACAAAAACAAATGTACATGAAGAGCTTACGGTCTATGTACCTATATTATACCAAAGTGCAAAACAACCACAATGTCGCGTAATACATGCTTTTGTTGTGTTCCCCATACATATACACACATATGCAGCTCTTTCCATAAATCAGCTAAAATTATACAAATAATGTTATTTGTTCCTCGCTTTGTTTCTGTATGTACCGTACATGAAAGAAAGGCATTACCACGACACACAGTGTTGCCAGCGTTGCCACTGTTAAAAATTAAATAAATTTGTTACAAAAAAGGTTTTATTCTTACATTCAGAAATATTTTTTACTCAATGCGAAAAGAGAATAATAACTACAACCTTATATACAAAAAATGTTGGTCGCATATGCACGTGCTTTCACGCTTTCATCTGTATGTGTTGAAAAGTTCAACGTGTTTATCATTGAATGCATAGATATGCATATGATACACAGCGCTTTTTTTATTGAGAGGCATGACAAAAGTAGCAAAATTGTGACCACATACTGATGAGAGCTTGTAGCTAAGTTCGAAGCAAGGCACTACTTTGTACAGGATTATTTTGTTTTCCAAGCTCAACTGTGATTTAGCCCCAATCAGGCAGTACATCCAACGCATTTTTAGTGCAAGTTGTGTCTTTTTCGCTTTAAGGTGTACTTTCCACGTAAGCCTGCCGTCAAGATGTATCACACATACTTGGCAGATATGCATTCAGGTATTTTAATTCCATTAAGCTTTACTTTTGCTCACGACTTTTTTCTCCATGTAAATTGGTTGTGTGTAATTAATTGATTTAAATAATCGATTGTTGGATTGTGTTATACAATTATCAATAGTGTCATACAACTTTCAATTATGCATAACTAATTGAAAATAATCGATATTTAATTTCAATTATGAATTAACGATTGAAACAATAATTGTAAATTCCTGCATGAAAAACTGCATGACAACCGCTACAAAAAACTGATAATACCCTTAAAAATAAACACAAATGCAGGGTTGCAACACTGCAGTTTTATTGTATGCAACTCGGCAAAAACTTTACCTGCCTACCTGCCTGCCTGACAAGGACTGCATAAGTGAAGCAACGAAGCTGAGCTATGTCAAATTATGGCAAACAGCGGCACATGCAATGAAAATATGAAAAATCATATAGAGTAAATATTTGCAGAAGAGCCAAGCAGAGTGAGCGAAGACGAGGGCTGCAAATGCTGCTGAGATAGTTGGCAGCGGAAGTAAAACTCATATTTTAAGCTTAAATAAAATATTATAATAAACGAAACGAAACAAGACTAAACGAGCTGAAGCTAATATCTGCACGGAAGTAAAGCTAGTTTTTCATTTGTGCGCCCAAAAAATAATACATATACTCCTACACTCACACACGCAAGGATCCACACACATACAAAGTTATTGTTGCAACAACAGTATTCATATGCATATATTCTATTATTTATTGCCAACAGGAGTCGTCCTTGTTGTTGCTGCTGTTGCTGTTCCTGTAGTGGAATGTGTAGTTTCTTGAGTATTTTATTGCTCCACTGTGAGTGAGCGAAAGAAGGAATGAATGACTGAGCGCCTGCAAGTATACTATGGCATTTACTCACTTCCCCTTTCGTCCTTAACGTTATCACATTTGTTTGTAAGGATCTGGCTTGAGGTATTGTGTGAGAAAGTTGCGCATTGTTAGCTGCAGGCCATAAAATTGACTGCATACCTTTTCTTTTTCAATTTTATTTGTTTTTTGTTTTTTTTTTTTTTTTTTGGTTTTGTTTCCTTGTTATACCCTTCGCAATATGAAGTTGATGAAGTGCCTCATTGTTGAGCTCTTAAGTTAGTACAAAATAGTAACACAAATGTTGCATTTTTCGGGAAGTTATCAAATTTATTCAAAAAAATGAAATAGCTTAAGTGATATTGTCAACATTTTGCATTTCATGTTTCAAGATTTAGTTGCATATCATTTAAGTGTCAGAAGAGAGGGAACTTGGAAGTGCCTAACTGAACTTAAAAAGCAGCGGAATGATATATCTAGATAGCATCTAGTAGTTTTGTGAATATTTAAAAGTGAAAAAGGAGCCTATATCATTATTATTAGAGATATAAATTAAGAGTGAAGACTTGCGCACTACGAGTTAATAGTCTCAGGAAGTGCAAAGATCTATTAAAAAATAATGTTAGATGAAAGATGGTTTGAAAATCTTAGAAAAATTTCTTCTGACATTTCGCTTAGAATTAGCTAAGAAACTTATGGTTTCACTAAAAAAATCGCACGATAAAGCATCACCCTGCCTGAGAACTTTGTATCCCATTGAAAGGAGACTCATTCCCCGGTACAGAACTACACTTTCACATACAGACACACACACACCATATACACATGCATAGGCTCATTAGACGCGCTAATTGCAGCAGTGTACTACAAGAAATGTATATAATACATATAAGAATGTATTTCTATATGTAATATAAGAGCAAGTTGAATGCATTAACAATAATTGCCTTTGGCTAATTTCACTTTTGGTAATTAGGCCTTAATGGGAGCTAATAAACCGCATTATAAACCGACCCACATAAACGCACACAGTAGTAGATATCATCAACAAGCGTCATAATCGTCATCATCATCATCATCATCGTCACCATAGTCATCATCGTCAACTAAGGCTTTAACCGCATACATGACATCGACGATATGTAGTACATTAGAAGGCGTCTAAACATATACACCCACCAATAATGTGGCCAATGTCAAACCAACTGAATTGGCTCAAATTATATCAGGTACACATTCACTTGGAACCGAAGGATGACAGCTCAATTAAGCAATCGACCGCAAAGTCAATCGACTCGACTAAAGTCTCAACTTGAGTCTGTCAATAAAACTAACGCCAGTCAATGTCACGTCAAAATAATTTACGCTGTTAAAGATTAATTAAAACCATTAGTTGCATAATTGAAAACTTCTATAAAACACCAACAAATTAGCTGCCAATCAACATCTAATTTATGTAGAGAAAATATAATACAAGCTGTGAAGAAAAAACACCACTGAAAAAGAAGTTAAAGTAGAAGGAGAGAAGGTAGTGCATATAAATGTGGTGGAATTTATACGCGGTGAAAGTGTAAGTCATAATTAACAGGGTAAAATATGTAATAGAAAACTAGGGGCGGAACGTGTTGCGACAGTTCAAGTCCAACACCGCAAAATAAGCAAACAAGTTGTGGCAAAAACCACGTGGTTTAACACGGGGCGGAACACATAGATGCAAGGCATCGTGTTTCAAAATATGTATAGCGCAAAAAAATGACTTCATTAGCATGGTAGGCGCGCGCGTGTTGTAACGTGATGGGTTGGATTGAATCCGCTGGTTAAAGATTTAACATAGAATCGATTTTGTATAACGAAAAGTTGGTGTGGAGATTATTAAAGTAAAGTCTGTAAAAAGCTAGACAATTGCAGCTCTTTAAGGTAGCTTCGCGGTTGAAAATACTCTAGGAAAAGGACATAGATTAAACGCACACAGTTCGAAAACGATATGTGAAGTTGAAGAATGCAAAGGAGAGTAAGTGCAGTAGAAGACGTAACAATGAGCAATAATTACAACACAAGTGAGCACGCGTATATGAAACGAGGAATGTAAGAGTGTGTGCAAAAGCAAAAAGGACGATCTATAAAAAATTATATTATAATCAATATCTGTGTAAATGAAATGTTTTCTATCACAACCATTTCTGTTAATGTTAATGCTTAAACAGTCGCAGCTGACAGTTCCAATGAATTACTGCTATTTTCTGTTAAAATCAAAGCAGTTCTAATAAAAAATCATTGATAAAATCACTGTTGCTTTTGTTAAAATTACTGCACTTTCTGTTAAAATTACTGCTATTTCTGTTAGTGTAAACAGTGACAGATGACAGTTTTAAAGCATCACTTCCAAGTTCCGTTAAAACCATTAATGCTAATAATGCTAAAATGCTGATTTAAAGCATCACTTCTATGACTGTTAAAATCACTTCTATTTACTGTTGAATTAACTGTTACTTTCTAGTAAAATCACGGCTATTACTTTAAATATAATTAATATTTCTGTCAATTCAAACAATGCCAATACTAAAGATTCATTGCCAAGTTCTGCTAAAATCACTGCTTTGTATTTCAGTCAAAATCATTAATATTTCTGTTAGTTCGAACAGTGGCAAATGACAATTTCATTAAATCATCGATATATCCTGTTAAAATCTCTGTTATTTTTTTAATAAATCAATGCTAACTCTTTTAGAATTTTCGATATTTCTATTAAAATTTCTATTAGTAACTGTTACTGGCACTGCTATATTCTGTTAAAAACGGTGTCACATGGCACTTATTCAGAACCACTGATACATTCTGCTAAAATCTCTGTTATTTTTTGTGTTATCAGCATTAACAGAATTCACAGCATTAACAGAAATAGCGGTGAATTGAATAAAAAATGGCTGTGATTCTTTAGAATTATATTTTATAGTACTGTTTGCATAAAACGGAACAGTGATTTCAACTCAAATTTTATTTATCAGCACAAAAAGCTAATATTAAAAAAAGCGAACTTCGTTTTGCCACTCACATGTTAACGACAACGAACATTTGTCAATGGAAACGAAAAATGTTAAGAATATGAATTTTGAGAATATTAGGCTCAATGGAAAGACCCTATAACAGAAAAACAGTATAACTTGGGGTTCGGTATACTAGTTAACGCATACACTTTATATTGCCCTTTTTACTATTGCTTAGATATCCTGCTAAACTTCACATTTTAACTTACAGTGCTACATATACCATGCAACAAACAAGTTCCAAACAGCAGGTCACTCTACCAGTACTGACCTCGAACGCAGACATTTTAAATTGACTTCCCTTCTTAGTGCTGCGTTTACTCAAACAAAGCCAATATTTGTCGTTTCCTTGTCACTGTTAATGGTTTAAATGGATTCAGTGCTACTCTTTTCTTTTTTTTTTCTATTTATTTCTTTTTTATGCCATATACCTAGATGTCGTTCTAGTCCTGCTAGTCCTTGTATTTGTTGCTGTTCCAGTTGTTTTTGTTTTATGTATTGTCTGCATAAAATTAGTTTAATCACTGCGCATACTTTGAACTTTTACAGACATCGTAACGAGCGCAAAAATAAAAACAAAAACAACAATAAACAAGAAATAAAATGAATTTCAGTCGAACCGAAGCTTCAATACACTTCACACGGCTTCATTCCATTTTTAAGAATAGCTTAGTATAGTGGTTAGTTACTATGTGAAGTTTCCACAAACAAGTTAAACTTTTAGTCCCCACGTTGGGCGCCAAATTCTTAAACAATAATTAATTTTATTTTTATTATTTTATTTTTAATATTAATGACAGCGAGCTGGGTTTTATTTATTTGTTATATTTTTATTAACAGTGAAATGCATTTTACTTGAGTCAGACAGACATGGCTAGTTCGATCTGTTACGTCAAGCTGATCTGGAATTTCTGTACTTAATGGGATCTCCAATGCCACGTTCAATGCTTTACAAACTCCTTGACAAAATTGTAATACAATTCACACTACGTGTGAAGAGTATATAAAAAACAATACCGAGAAAAAGTAAAGCAAAAAAATACAAAAATAAATTAAAAATGGTGATATTAAACAAAATGGTGTCAATAGAGACATTAACTGGGCGTGTGCCAGACTAAACTCAATTATTCGTATATTTATATTTTTTAACACGAATGAACTGAAAATATATGCACAAGAACTAAAGCAAACGAAAAATAAAAATAACGACGTACGACACAATAGAATGTGTTCAAAATGAGTTTCGCTAAATGCCAACGACAACAATTTGCATTAATTAGTCAGAGGTAAATAAAGAAAACAATGTGGTTGATTCGAAGTTAAGCGCTTTAAGTTTTAATATATGCACTAAGTGTGAGAAAATTGATTATTTTGGGTGCGAAATAAAGAAATAAAAACGAAGGTAGTATTTAAATTGCATAAAAAGTAAGTTAATTTTATGAAAGAAACTTTTGAAAAGCAACTCAAGTTTTTTTTTTAATTGTTGGGCAAAAAAATGTAAAAAATTAGAAAATCCTTGCAGTTAAATGTTCTGACAAGGCACAAAAATGTAGATTCAATGTATAAGCTTAATTTCGCTACAAGTTGAAATTTATTCAACCCTTTTCAAAAAGATTCAAATCGATGGATTTAAAAAAAAGCAAATTAAGCCTTTCATTAATTAGAAAGGCAGGAATGGGCATAAATGTGCCTGAAACTTGTGATTCTCATTTTTATTCAAAAAGCCACATGTTGGGCGCCAATTAATTTAACGAAAGTTAAATTCGAAAGCGTATTCGAACATAAGTATTAATATAATTGCTAGAAATTGTTTTTCCAATTATTATTTACCCCATAGACTATATATCAAAATGTACAAAGTATCATGTAGACAGACGTATAAATTTAATTGGGAAATAAAAACAAAAAAACTTGCCTCGATATCGAACGCCATTGACGGTGACTGTTGCATGTTTTCGTTTTTAAAATATTATGGTCGGATGATGCCATCAGCCCACAAACCGCAGCAAACTGTGCCATTGTATTTTCCCTCTCCAAATGCACCAATTTAACTTATTGACAAAGCCAGTGTGCCTGATTAAATATTGCCACTGCTAAAAAAAAAACTCCCTTTATTTACATTGTATATGTTTATGAATTAATAAACGAAAGTCAAACATTTCCATATCTTGTTATTTCATTCCCCACGTAGGGCGCCAATATAAAGCCTTATTAATACATAGCGTTTCTGTCGAGTGTAATCGCTGCATTCGAGTCGCGATCATGCATTGGTAACGTGTCTAACTAATGCATGGTTTCTTAAGTTACCACAGCGATGTATGCGCTGCAGAAGTTTTCTCAGTGTTTACCGTAAACGTGAGAACTCTCATACGATTTATTTTGCAGTTGGAATCGCAGTTGTTAACTTATATAAAGATAGTACTGAGTGTATTGTTTGATGATCTTTATTTCAATGCATTAAGCCAAATAAAAATCTTCTTTACTTACTTCTCCGCATACATATAGGCAGCAGACAATTACCTATATGAAGTACTTCAAAGATAACACTGCATTCAAAGCTTTGTTTAATTGCGCTGGGAGATTTTATTTACATTAAAATAGGAGCGAAAAAAAATATAAAGCATAACGAAAGAAAAAGAAACAAAACCAAAGCGAAGGGCTTTACTTACACCTAAAGGAACAAAAGCAAAAGATAAAATCATGCGCCTATTGTTGTTGCTATAATACAAAAACAACAACAACAAAAACAACAAGTATAACCATAGATAGAGAAAAAGTAGGTTGGGGTCATATAACGAAGGCACAACAGGACGACTTCATTTGACACTGCAGCGCACCACTTAAAGCAATTCAATTCTACTCAACTGAACTGAACTCAACTCAACTATATAGAAAGCGGCGGCAGTCAGCCAAAGCAGGCTGAGTGAATAACTGACTGACTCACTGAACGAACAAACACAAACGATGCGAGTGACTGCTTAAAAAACACTTTCAGTTTTTTTATTATTTGTTTTTTTTTTTTTTTTTTTTTTTTTTTTTTGTTATATATTTTACAAGCATTTTGGCTTTTGTATGTTTTGTGTTCACTCGAGCATCATTGTTTCGTTGTTTCAGACTAAAATTCAACCTTACAAAGTGTTTGACATGAAAACAGCCCCACTTTTTATACTGTACTGTAGCCATAGCATCATGGAGGAATATGATGTTTTTGGAAGCATATGTAACAGTTAAATAGAGACATGGCAGCTATGATCCACTGGGAGAAGTTCAGGATGACAGAAGACAAAAAAAGTACCGTTATTTTTGTTCCTTCAAAGTAATTCACATATTCCAATGAAACTTCCAATCATAGGTCGATTTTTTGAATACATTTCAGAGCCCACTGCGAATTTTCTTCTTTTGTATCCATTAGGGTCAAAACGCTTTCCGCAGAATGTATCGGATTGAACATGAAGCTTGCGGCATAACACAAACATTGTTTGTGGTCAAATAGTCGCGTACAAAATGAGGATAACTGCAAAGCAATCTCGGTATAAATCGAGCATAAAATTCGTCTCATGGTCAAAATATCATGCATAATGCTCGGGATCGATCTGAATGACACCCCAAGGTCGGATTCCATTTCCCTGACGAGTTTCAAATATATTTCTTTTATTGTTTTAATGTTTTGCTCAGTACTGTGGCATTGTCGAATCTCTGTAGGCCTTCTTTAAAATCAACCATGAGAAGAGATTTAGTTCACGATATCTCAAGCGAGGTTTGTTTAAATGAGAAATTTCGGCTAGTTTTTGATGATTTTTAACCATTCAAAAGTTCATTAGAGCTATTGTCCATCTGTCTGTCTGTTCGTCTGTAGTATATAGCCAGCTAACAAATCAGGTTTCAATAAGAATTGCTTAGACTATGCATAGCGTATTTCATAGTCGCGCAGACTCAACTGCAGCATTCATTGTTTAATGATGTTGCCCCTTTATTGTTGTTATTACACTCAATGTTGTTTGTTCGGTTAATTTCCCGCTGCATGTCGCATAAAATTTCCAACAAATTATCTTTCACCTTTACATTATATATTTTGTACTAATTGTAAATGCTGCGCGGAGCATATTTTCACACCAGACGCCATGATACTCTGCCATGCAGACAGACGGACAGACGGAGAGACAGACAGACAGGCGGACAGACAGACATACACCCACAAATGTGCGGAACGTTCTGTGTGTTTGTGTGTGTGTGTGGTATAATTTAACACACCACAGGATACGCATTCCAAGAATCTAAACTGTGTAGTACATTGGGCGTATCCTGAGACAAGAGCAACAAAATCGAGTTCAATTCTGCTGTACTGTGTTAAGAGCAGCAAATATGCTGCTGTCATGAAACATTTGTCACAATAAATTTTATTTGTTTTCGTGTAGTGTACAAATACTAGAAAATATACCATATGTAATATATGTGTACATACGAGTAGTGAGTGCTTGCCATCCTTCACCAACAACCAACATTCTGCTAGTGTGGTGCGTGCGTGTTAGGCATTCATAAGTGTTTGCTCGTGTCCTGCATTTCGTTTTATTTGCACATATTTGTATTCGTTTAATGTAGGAAGTCAACTGTTTAACATTATTTTCTGGGGTTTTTTTTTCCTTTTTTCGTAGAGTTAATTATGATAAAGAAACACTGTGAAACAACAATTGCTAAAAGCGTGTAAAAAATAAAAAAAGAATTTTATAACACGATTCGCTCGAAACTCGCATAATTAATTTGTAGTTTTAATTACAATTAAATTGCATTAAATTTATTTGTATTTTTAACGCTTGTTTAATTAAATTTTTTTTTTTTTTTTGTTTGTCGCCAGCCTTATGGTGTTTTTCTCCATTTTTTATTTCTTTTTTTTTTTATTTTTGAAGAAAAATAATATTGAAAAATGCATTCGTTGCAAATGAAATTAATTAATTGCTTAAAAGTCAAATCATTAAATACGCATAAACACAGGGTGGCCCGAATTAACTGTATTCCTCCCGCCATTCACAATAAACGGCTGCCTTCAGCGCATTCACACTTTGGTATTTTTCAGTCTTTGGCCTGCATATGAATCAGTCGAGCAAATTCGTATCTGGTGATCGTGTTAGCTATTTTACGGTGGGAATGAACAGCGTAATTTTGTTTTTTAACTAATCTTTCTTGATTAGCGCATGATTTGTGCTATGGTGCTGAGTCTTATTGGAACGTCCATACTCTATTACCGAAATGTTTGCATGCCCAGAGCATCTTCAGAGCACATTCCAAAACACACTTCCGATTCACATTGGCATTCATCTTGATGTCACGTTGCAAAAACACTTACGGAGACCGGCCATACGACAACACAGTGGCCGAAACCGTCACACCGTGGTGCTTCTTTGCCTTCTGGTGGCCATTTGAATGTAAAAATTGTCTTATGACCTTTCTAGAAGGTAGACACTACTATCATTTTGTTTGTTAATAAATTACTCAGTTGGAAAATTTTCTCATGAAACAGAACGTTATTTGGCAAGTTAACAAGTTTGTGAAAGATCTATGGAACCGAACTTTTTTTTAAGCATCGGTGAGAATTTTCACTTTTTCTAATTCACTTTGGGATTGTTTTCTAATATTCGTTGAGTGCTTGTTCAGCTCAGTAGCCATTTTTCTGCGAGTCCGACCTTGGATTACGTTGAATTCGATCGATATCTGGATTTGATGGTGTAGTTTGCTGAACCCTACCATAGCATTGTGCAATGCTGTCAGTATCGTTTGCAACATGCTATGGTTCGAAACACGAAGGATTTATTCACTTTCAAGTGTTGCATGAACGCATGAACAATAGGTCTTTCCAACAAAATATAGCACAAATCAAACTATTACGTTTGAATTCTATCGCTGATAAAAATTTATAAAACATCTGAGGTATAAAAGCTTCTGGAAGCTTGTAAAAATTAACAGTTATGAGTCAAGTTTTGGGCGCCCTGTCGCCTGTGGTGCCTCAGTTATAGTGGTCTGAAGTTAGTAGCAGTTCATTCTGGCCACCCTGTATATATGCAAAACAAAATCAAAAATGCTGAATTTACGTCACAAACGTGAACATTTAATTGTCCCTTAGCAATTTTTGTATTTCCAATTGAACGCATTATATTTAATAAATAATACAATAGAACAAAATTAAAATGCCACTATTGCATTATTCTATAATTCTTGCACTGTTTCAAACATTTACTTTTTAATATTTTCATTTTAATTGGCATATTTTCTATATACAGCGAAGTAATATAGTAGAGATTAACCAAAAAACTTCACATGTTTAAAGGAAATTAAACAGCACAAACCGACAAAAGCTAAAGCAGAACCGATAGATGTATTATACATACTATAAAAAATAATACGTCTGAGCAACGGAACCATCTTCTACACAAGATCCTGAACTCTTTCGGCAGCAAACAGTCAACAATCTGATATTCTGAATAAATTTAAAAAAACATGTTCCATAATCATAAAGTGATCAAAGCTGAAATACTTACTATGTGACTACTTTTTTGGCAGGTAAGAATCCTCGTAGTTCGTACGGGTCGACAATAGAGTCAGATGCTAAATACAGATACGTCTTAAACGCTTGTCGAAGAACAGCACTTTCTGTTTGTAAAAAACAGTAATTTGGTAGCTGCTTAGCTCTAAATTAAGAATAGTCATGCCTCAAATTGTCACACAACTTTGCTATGGCAACGACTCTCTTTACATTTTATGAAGTACACACCCAAAACTTTAATGCTATTTACACTATGTACTTATGAAAGGTATAACGAGTATTCGCAAGAAAATAAAACCAAAATCGCCCAACTAAAGTGCTCTCATTTCAATAAAAAAGAATCATCGAAATTGGCTCACGCTATAAAGAATTACCGCTAGACATACATAAAAGAGAAGAGAAATATCCGCCACTTTTTAAGGTGCACAAGATACAAGAAAAAACGTTAACTTCGGTTGAACCGAAGCTCTAAAACCATTCACACGAAATTTTAAATAGTATTGTAAAACATAAAAGTGGGGGTTTAAATAGGGGCTACCCCAAAAAGTGGGCGGCCCCCTCCCTATGTATGTTAAGCGGATGAACATAAAAAGGCACCACATAGCATTTCAACCTAATATTGACTTTAATAAAGAAGTTTTTATACAAAAAGTCATAAGTGGGCAGTACGTTTATATGGAGGGTATCCCAAAAAGTGGGCTTGGCGGTTCAATCTTGATACTCCAATAAACTGCAATAAAAAGAAGTGAATGTCCAAAATTTCAACTGGATAGCATACAAATTGGTCCCCAAAAAATGCGCAATAACATACAGACGGACATACAGACGGACATGGCTAGATCGACTCGTATCGTCGAGCTGATCAATAATAAATATACTTTATGGGGTCTACGATGCCTCTTTTAAATCGTTACAAACTTTCTGACAAACTAATAATACCACTTCACACTATGTGTGAATGGTATAAATAAAGAGCTACGAAACAGAAAAAGCACGTAATATAACGTAAGGAGAACAATCTGAAGTACACAAATGAAATCAGTTATGCGGTCGCTTGGCATGCTGGGTTAGAACCCTTATCTATGTATTGTATATAAGAATCCTTGTGCAGATTGACTTGATTTATTCAACATCAAAATACTGCGGAAACTGCTAATATCAGAAAGTAGTTTCGTTTAATGGAGTCAGAGCTCAAAAAGGTGTGTTAAATACAGGAGAAATACCATCCCTAAGGATTAAGTGTAGATCAAACTTGTGGACACTTTCTCATTTCACACGATATGCTTCAAAAGCACTTTTATACACTCTACAGAAGAAATAATTAAATACGTATTTTTTTTTATTTTAGCTTTTTTAAACTCTATATACTCTTTACAACAAATAACATCAGGAAACAAAAAAATGTCACTGGCTGAGACTTCTTTACTTCTTCGCTTTGTTGAGGGTCGCTCAATTCAAATCAGCCAACACAATTACTTCTTCAAGCACAGTTTTTGCGGTATTGCCTCCGTATCGCACAAGTTCCGATTATGCGCATATCTCCTTCCATTGCGAAAGATTGATTCTTTGCAAACATTTCTAGCCAAATTTGTGCAAAATCGAAGTTTTTCAAATTGACATGATTTATTGAATGTCAATTAATTTTAAATTTAAATACTGTCTATCAAGAAACTTTGTCTATCATCCCAAAACAACTTAGTCATATCTGTCTATTGAAACTAAACGTACTAAATTATTAAGGTAGTATTGAAATTCTTAACATAAATAATATTGGAACAATGCCAACAAATTGATGCACAGAACATTATCAATTTAATTAAACGAAGTATAGTTTTTGCTCAATGAAATACGGAGTTGCTGCTACTGGGCATATTTAATTAAAAGTTAATTGGTAAAGAGCTGGATATTTGCATGTTTGTATTGTATAAGTTTAATCAAATTTCATTTTTGAACACATATTTTATGCAATTTTAATTGAAAACGACAATTTTTGATAGGTGAAAACATTTATATAGAAATTATATGCAAAGGTACATACTAGATGCATCACATTGGCTTTTACATGACACAACAATTGATAGAAATATAATGCATATTTGTATATTGAATTTATAGGTAACGTATATACACATTAAGGGTATTCACGACATGTAAAACAAAAATTTTGATGAGCGCACATAATTTGCGTCATTTTTTTGTTTATTTCGTAGTGTCGTTTTTGAAAATGAAGAGCTGTCGTTATAGTAGAGTCGCATTAATATATTATATTTATTAACTAAAAAGGAAAAATAAAATTAATTATGAAAAAACATTCGTCTTTGTTTATCTAACAACCAATGACAAAAACTATCAACACGCCCCGTTTGGCATTCGCTCGAGTAACGGAACTTTGCCAGCAGTTTAAAGAAAGCTATTGCAACATCAATACACAGAAGAATGAAAGAGAGCCGTACTTGCAAGAATGCAACAAAAGATGCTTTGAAATTATATCGTCTGCCCTTTTCATTGGATAACAGAAATTCGTATGATACACAATTCGTTTTTCATGATTTAAGCACGATACAAAAGCAATCATTTGTGTGGCCAAGTCAACTGATGATAGGTACTGGCATACCTTGAAACACGTGTATTGACAGATGATCATTTTCTGTGTAAACAAAAAAGTTGTTGTCGCATTGAGGAAAAAAAATATATGTAAAAATAATTCCTAATGTAGAATGATCTTGAGGCAGCTAAAATTCATATATTATACTAATTGGTACCCGGCGCGTTTCTGCCTCTTCTTCCCTCTGCCACTCCATCCCCCTGTCACTCCTTCATCATGCACCCGTACCCTACCACCCATTCCCCTACCCATCTTCCCCTGGCACCTTTCACCCCATCGCCTAAAACCCTTTACCCACTCAGCACTCATTCCCCAATCCCATCTCATACCTCCCCTTCTCCCTGCCCCCTTCGATCCTACCCTACCTCTCATTTCCCTACCCTTCTTCCCCATTGTCCCTTTCCCTAACACGCCTTGCCTTACCTCCCATTCCCCTTCCCATATATCCCTGCCCCTATTCCCCCTTCCACCTCTTTTTCTTCCGGCTCTTTCCCTTCCCTCTTCGATCCCATATACAGCATTTTCTCCCTCTATCTTAAATTTTTTGGGCCAGGCACACTCGCGATCATTCACAGTGAATCAAATTGTGAATCTAAACCATTCACGAATCCCCATTAACACACACACACAAATTTTCATCAAAATTGGTCCAGCCGTTTAGAAGGAGTTCAGTCACGTACACACGTAGAGAAGATTTTTATATATAAAGATTTGCAACTGATTTTGATAAAGTATTAATAACAATAGTTAAATATTTTAAATAATTTTTATAAATTACATGTGTAGTATAAATTTTAGCTGGCTCAACATCAATTTACATTGAAATATATTTTTTGACATATGTTTTCTCAATGTTTTCTCAATGTTATGCCGCGTAACACGTGTTTCGAAATTAGCCACAAGCTCTCATCAGTATGCCAACTACACACTGCAATGTTCATGCTACTCAGTAAAAACACACTGAGTATCTTATGATTTTCTATACATGTAATGATAAACTCAAGCATATACCTGTTGCAAGTACAGTGCAGTTGTTATATCGACCCCTTTTGAAACTACGGCATTGGCTAGCAGCAGCTTTGTTAGAAATTTGTTCATAATAGAACAGACAACCAAAGACTAAAATATGTATAATTAATACTTTTCCATTGTAAATTAATTATTAAACATTGTGGCATACGTGAAATTACTTACTGACACCATTTATTCTGTTCAAATACCAGGACGGAAAGTCACAAAAAGAGCTGTAACAACTTAATTATGTGTGTTTCATTGCTCAACACTATGAAAACTCACATGCAATCGTGAGTAATATTTTGTAAAGGTCTAAAACAACAAATTACATATAAATATTTTTGCATTTTCGTAGAACTTTTTCGACAACTTTAAATGAACACATACTAAAACATACCAGACATTTACACTACAGTTATGAGCGAATTTATATTTTTAGTTAGTTTTGTAACACTATTGCTGATATTCTCAAACATAAGTAAATATACTTTATGAATTCTAGCTAGCTTTCGAATGAGTCCTGCACTCTGTTAAAACAAGCAACACGTGACAACCGTAATTGTCTCCAAAACATATGTACATACATTAAATATTTGTATATCCTGCTGTAAAATTCAATTTAATTTGCATTAAAATTTGTTGTCAATCAGTGATAAGAGCAAACGAGTTTTACAATTAGTTGCCAGAGTTTCATTTAAACTGTGCTCGTATTTACACAAAACAAAATTTATTTTGTCATTCCAAAAACAAATACAATTGATAATTAAACAAATAACATAGCCAAAGTATACAAAGTATACAATTTCATTTATTAATAACTCTATATAGCCGTACATGGACTATCCTTTCAATATAAAGAATTATCCGTTTGATTTTTGTGTTTTACACGTTTCATTTTAATTTCAGCTTTTATTAAAATGAATACCAAAAATTAAATTGCAATCAACTAGGGAAAACATTTACCTGTATCCTAGCAGCAACACGTTCACCATTATAACGATTTGGTATAAACCAGCCCTTCGTTGAGCCCGTGACCAGGACAATGCCGAGCAGGAAGAAGAGTATGAGCGCCGTAATAACAAGTTTCGCACGCGTCGATATAACCATTGCCATTTTGAATTACGCGCACGTAAATTTACAAGTAAGTTAAACACTAATAACAAATTTTATATTGATTTCCTTTTTTATAGACTTTACTTAAACGAAAAATAAAAATTCACTAGATGCACTTGATATTTTATTTATTTGATACACTTATATATTTGATGATATTACACTTTTTTCATTTATAGATATGCTAATTGTTTGCCTTAAGGATATGCGTTGAATCACTGAAAAAGCAGAAAATATTATTACATTTATGCCTGAAAAATTATAGCAAGAAATTCACCCAAATGGCTTAAGATGTTTTCGAATTCATGGCTTAAAAATTTCCTTTCAACTGTTTGAAATCTGCCACCTGTGCACAATTTTACATCGAAGAAAGGTTTTTTGTCAAAAAGAAGAAAAAAAAACCAGAAAATTCCTTTTTAAGCGACTTTTTAATGGTCTCTGTGCGGTTTTACGCAAAAGATTTGTGGCCATAAAAAACGCATAAAATTGTTGAGCGACATTTTTTTACGATTCATGCTAAAAATAAGTTGAAGTTCATTGAGAGTGAAAGGATTATTTTAACTGCGTTTTAAGTATGTTTGAGTTTTTGATAAGATAAATTTACACTGAATTTAAAATTATTTAAATTTAAGCTGATAGCTTGGTTCTCTATACTATATACTATATGGCCAGCGGTCGACTCAATCGACCGCAATCTAGCGAATAATTTTGTATATTATTGCGTTAAAACGTTTGTTGTTAGTGCTATAACACTTTGAGAAAAGCGCAGCAAACAACAACAAACTGAGAGCCAGTCACCGAAATAATAGCGAAGCTTATACAAGTATGCTATCGTTTATTATTTGCAGCTATGTGTGCGTTTGTATTTCATGTAAAGCCTCTGTATGTTTGATTCGTTGTGTGAATGACGATTGTTTAAGCCTTTCTTGATGAAAATATTCAACCAAATTATGCACATCTGCAAATGATTACCTTTCAATTGGTTTTTTTTTTTTTTTTTGTCAAAATCGGTTTATGCTGTGTGCGTAGCAGTATCAGAAAAATCGGCTTGCCTATTAATATATAGAGTTATATACTTATGTCCAAAATTACATATACACATTTTCAATATTCATCGGTCTCTCTGCACGTATGTAAAAAGCTACGTATTCATTTATTGAATGAAATTAGATGGGAAACTTTTCCCAAAGTGAAAAAAAACGAATCAAATTGACTGCCCACGAGGATAGTTCCAGAAATATAAGACATAACCATCTATAATTCGATTACTTTTAAATTTTTGTATCAATAAGTATGTATTTAAAAGTCGTTGAGCTTGGACATAAATCGCAGTCAGCCAGCCAGAAATAGGTTTTTCTGACCGGATCAGCGTTGCAGCAATGTAATTTCTGTCCGTCTGTATGGCTTTCAAACACAAATTTATTATTGCAGATTGTATTCTTCAAATTTGAATACTTAGACTACCTATCTGTCTTATCAGATAAAGTACATACATACATGAATGTGCCGACCTTATCCATACAAAACTACTTCTCCGTTTAGAGTTCAATTTTAATATACCAACTCTTTATATTTACTTAGACAAGTCAACAGGTTGTATATGTACTCCTATCCCCGCAGGAGTGTTTGTTTTAAATTATAGATCTCTATGAAGCTACAGTGAAGTAGTTCACAAAGATTTTTCACAGAATTTTAAACAGATACCACAGAAAGCCTCAGTATTATACACTGTAAAAGCTAAGCAACCATTATTTTATTTTCTATGTCAGCTTATACTCTTCTACCTCTCGCTCCCTCCTAATCGCTATCTCACTATAGCTCTCTCCTTTTTGTCTTTCTCTCTCTCTCTATCTCTCTCTCTCTCTCTATCAATCTACTCGCACGTTCTTTGAGCTTTAATGCTCTTTATGACTTTTGCTTACACGTATTAACCTTGTAAACTCAATTTTTTGGCGCAAAAATCAGCAAAGGAATACGAAGAGAAAGGGAAAGAGAAAGAGAAGGCAAGTGAGCAGGTGGTTGTGAAAATCGGCCAAAAATGCCATAAAACGTTTGTAAGGCGCACGCAAGCATTAATTCACACACACACTTGCAGAATCATTCACACGCACAACACTATTACACCTAACTTCTAGAAGTAGATATAGACATCAAGCATAATACGTACATGTATAGGTATATCTACTATATGAACATGTGTCTGTGTTCACGTATGTATCTATGTGTTCTGCTAGCGACAGCAGTGTGTAACACATTTTATTTAATTTTTTCTTTTTCATCTTGTCAGCAGTTTCGCACTGATTTCCGCACACACACACACACACACATACAACAAAGAACCAAACTCCTTCCTCATGTACACACAGACACACATAGACATAAACATGCACCCACTTCAGGAAAATGCACAAAAGGCGTTGAAAAATGTCAGCTACAAACACAAAGTTAAACATACAACAACAATAACAACATAATATACAAAATGAAGCAAAAACATGTAGCGAATCACAACAACACCAAAAAAAAAAAAGAAAACCGAAGAAAAAGTTTATGAAAAGTTAAGCTGCCAACAAGTTTATTTGCAAGAAATATTGAATTATAACATGTTGTAGCGTATACAAAAAGAAATAAAATGAAATAAAAAAATAAATAGAATAATGCTATGTAAACGCATAAAGCTTTTGTATATGTTATATACCCTTTAGAAACTTTAAACGATTATACGATACATATGTCAGCATAGTTGTCGAAAACATTATGTTCACTGTGGAGCTACAGCTGATCACACAAATCCAGCGTGTAAAACGACATGACAAAGCAAAACCAACGAGTAAAATGCAACTATGAAAACTATACAAATACATAACTCACGAGTAAGGCGCAACACAGTTGAAAGCAAATCTAACGAGTAACCCAAAAAAAAGTAAATGGAAAAAACGAAAAATTGGCAAGATGACACATTTTTATGAACTATTACAAGAACTAAAATTTGTGTGGTAACCAGTATATTGTACCCTTATGATGAAAATAGAAAGCAGAGCGCCTAAAGTTTCACTGTCTCTGCAGATATAGGTCAAACTCAACTCTCCAGCTAGAGTTACTCTGAACTCTGCTCTGTTCTTCGCTTAGTGTCTGATGAGATCATGTGTCTATATTTCAACGCTACTTGGAGAAAATGCTTCCACTTAACATTGGCATATCCAAACATATTGATGGCTTGGTGCACATACTGAACAGAGCCATACGTGAAGCGGCAATTGTGGATGCCCCAAAAGTACCAAGCATCCGGTGGATAAAGTGATGTAAGTTAGAACAGCTAAATCTACTGAAAAACTAAAGTTCCAAACGATTTCAAATTACCCTGAAAGGAACGCCTTTTTTAACAGATATGGACAGTGCTTATATACAACGTATTGCTACGACTGACGGTCAGTCTCTTCCACCATGAAAATGAATGCGCTGATAAACCGGAAACATGTTGTATTCACAAAGATCAAACAATATGATGGGGAATTCAAGCCAGAATATTTGAGAAAATATTATTCTGAAGATTACTGGCGACAGGTGGCGTTCAGAGATGCATTCCACAGCACCAATGTGTTTTTAGGTAAAAGAATGGCTCAACTGCACAGATGCACAGAATACTCCACACGACATTTGATGGTATGAAGTGAACAAAATAAGGGCACTTATTTCAGCAGCTCCATACTCACTTCTACAATGTTTTCTTCACAACAAAACCGTTATGGTGGAAGGAATGGTTAATAAATCAACTCTCCGGCCGTGTGCTTTGGCCAGTACTTACCACCTTATATACATCTTACATGCCTAAACCGATTACTTAAATATCAAATTTTCCGCTAAGTATACAGCTATCATGGCCACCCCCAAATATCGTAATGAAGCAACGAGGCAGGCTCAAGAATACTTGGGCATTCTGTAGAACTGATTTAAACGTTCGACATTGTTCGTTGTCCTACACCGCAAAGTAGTTAACACTGCTATCTAGGTATGCATCCGGATAGAAGATCGACCTCATTACGAAGTTCAACAAGCTTAATTGATTGTTGAACCAGTGAAGCAATTTTGTGTAAATAAATAAGTATAGCTTTACAGAACTCTGGAATTGTGGAACCAACGAATGGAGAAACTTCATGATATAGTGTTTACTTTCCATTCAATATTACTTACAGCAAATCAAAGCTAATATACCTTACACTAACTACTATATCGGTAGGGTATAGACGTATGAAAAAAAAATATAACAACTCTATTTCAGATGCTACCTAACAACTCACATATGCTCGCTTCTGAATCTGATGCCTGCTCCTGTGTAAATTCTCAACAAAAGCTGTAAAAAAGTTTAAGCATAAAAGGCCTTTTCACTTTTCTTCAGGATATTTCATCATTCTTTTTTTTTTGGCAACAATCAAAAGCAGCATTTGCTCACCTCATTGAAGAGCAAATGCTTTAACTGAATTCTTTTTTCTGCGGTTCGCAGTGATGGGCACAGTTTTTTAAACAACCTTTTCGCTAGAAGATTCTCGCATTCATTTTTTTACTTTTTTGGCTCTTGAGAAGAAGTGCAAAAAGTAAAAGTACGCAAAAGAAACTTTCAGCCGACATAATTGCAGCACAACCAAAAAAAAAAAAAAAGTACTGAGTAGGTGTGTCAGTAGGCGAGTACAAAAGCAGCAGCCAACATAGACAGCAACAGACTAAACCTCGACTACAAGATACCCTTTTAGCCCGTAACTATTCGCAACTTTCCGATAAACTGCCATATAGTTATCGGGTAGATATGTTATGTTCAGTTTCTAAACTAGCTAATGAAGAAAGCTGGAAATTACGTCAAAAAATTACATTATTTTAGAATATTGACTGATCCTTTGTGCAATAATATTGACAAATTTTAGTCTATTTATTGCTTTATTGTTGTGCAATAAGTTGGCAGCTCCAACAGCTAGACAACACAAACGCAATTGAAGCTTATTTGCAAAATAAATAATTCAAAAAGCGGATCATAAAAACAACGTGGTATGAGTTTGAGGCATTTGAGAACTTTAAAATACGAAGAAAAAATTTATAGGCGAGCGTAGAGTAGAAATAGAGAAAAGCTTCTGAAAAAAAATGTTCAAAGGTAAGCTTTCTTGAAATGGTTGCTATAGTTTCTTATGAAATTTTTTTTAAACTTAGCATCGACAAGTATGTAAACGTATGCTTCACTCTGAAGAATTTAACCCTTTGGGCAATATACCTCAACGGCACAGCGATGTGTCAAGCCACCTGGGTGAAATACTTGAAGGTCCTTCTGCACAGCAGGTTGACTTGCGGCTGTGGGTATCAGTCATGCCAAATCAAGAAAGCTTTTCTGGCTTATTAATCTGAGAAGTAAACCTTCACTGCACAACAAAAGGATGATCTTCCAGCAAATTATCGAGGAGCTACAGTCTCAAAACAAATACAATTGGACACTATTGTTCCGAATAGAAAGTTAAAATGTCTTCACTGTGTCCATCTTATCCTTGACACACCACCTGCCATGTCTTAGTCACCACTCGCTTAGCTATGGGTAAAGTGGCATACTTCCGGCTCTGTCACCGCAATTTCGAGGACTTTGTCAACAGTTGGCTGCTCTATTTGCACAGTATGAGCTTGAATGTTTTGTTTCAGATGGTCAATTGTTTGAGGATTGTCGACATAAACTTCATCCTTCAATGCAACCCTATTGACTATTGACTATAACGACGTAGCGAGACTCATTGTCGAAGAAAAACGGTATAATCACGTCGCCACACCAAAATTCACAACTAACAGTGGCTCGAGGACGTGTCGATTTTCCACGCACCAAATCCTACAGCTTTGCTTGCTGACATAAGCTCCGAGGTGCCTCTTTTGAAAATATGATATTTTGTCTCGACAACCACAGAGCCACACTCAAAGTAAGTTTTCAACATTTTAAAACGCTAATACAAATTGAAGCGATTCATAGTCTCCAAGCGAAAGTTCAAAACTAAATCACTGTCAACAATTCATGGCGCTCAAGTCGAAAGCATCATTAATAGCACGTATTTAGTTCAAAATTCAATATACAATATACTTGGTGTCTCATAGGATATACTGAGTTCTGTTTTACGCCGTTCGATTTAAACCAACATATTAGTCGTGCCATTTTTGATAGCTTTATAATATTTTTTTGTCGTTGGATAGACACCTGCCTAATTTCAGCTCAATTTGTTTATTAGAAGTGGTTTAAACTTGAGTTTTGAAGATTTGAATATAACAAAAACACATTGTAAGTTAAATTCAAAGCCTTTTAAAGGAGCAATAAGTAAAAATTGAGAATCAAAAAAAAATTTTTGCAATATGTCCTACATTCCCCAGTTCGCATTATTGACTAAAATCCTTATAGATAGTTAAAAACTCGAAAAGACATATAGAACTATAAACTTTTGTGGTTCGATCTTGAACTGAGTGGAGTATTTTATCAAGATTAAGGTAAGATTTATCTAGGTATCTGAAGATTCTAAATATCTAAATATAGTAATTCTCTATTATAGTTCAGACGGACGATTTTTGTTGTTATTCAAGCACAAGCTTTATGGAGTCTGTCACGCCTGCTTTTGCACATAACAAACATTTGCATAAACTCAGTATATCCTTTTGCACTTTAGTTAAAGGGTATAATAATGCAGACAACACAAAAAAAATGAAAATATGTAGCAACGGAAAGTGAAAGAGTGAAAAACAACAACAACAACATCCTTTGACATCCTTTCACACAGCCAACGAATCCGCAACGACGCATAATTACGAATAATCGTATCAGTCGACTAACTTGGCAGCGTTTCTCGTACCAGAACCCCTTTTCTACCCACCCCTCCCACTAACACACCGTATCACTCTAGTATCATCATCTTTCCCCATTACATGCGCATTTTTGCTCACACGCTTTTTGCTACAGCTACTTAAGCTCGCAGCCGCAGCCAAATCGCAAAGGATTTAAGACGTATACGGCCCATGCCCCATGCCCCGCTAACGCACTGCAGGAAAAAAGTTTTTTTTTTTTTTTTGTAAAGTTTTGCGCTGCTTTATTTTTTAACGCATTCTTCTACCACTTTTGGTTAAGAAAGTATAAAAATATAAAAAAAAATATAAAAAAATGCAAAGAATGTCCTTTTTCATTCCGTTGCCAAGTGAAAGTGTTCCCCTTCAACTTGACGGCGTCTTAATCGTTCTTTTACATCACGTCACTTTGCTCCACTCGAGCACGCCGCGCCGTCGACGCTTTAAAGTTTGACAAGGCTCAAGTTTTCTAATGAAATTACCTACTTTGACTTTTTACTCTTTCTCCAATACCTTCGTCCCATCTTCCTGTTGCTGCCTTAGTTTCTCAGATGTGCACTGACTGTTGTCCTTTTGTGTAGAACTCATTCGCTCACTCACTCGTTCGTTGGCTCTTTTGTTTTCTTGCCAACTTTGGTAACGGAAAGCCATATCTTAGGTTAAATTAAGTGCGCAAAAATGAGTAATGACTTTTTTCTCCTTTCGAGTTGTCATAGCAAGCAGAAAAATTTAAGACTTAGTATGGGAAATTATTTTCAAAATGAAAAGAAATTATGAAACAGTAGAAAATAGAAATAAACCATAAAAGAATTTTACATTAATTTAAAATGCCAAGTCAACCAAGCAACTCTTGGCTTTTGAAGCAACTAATTCACTTAGACTTTTACATATATTGTATATATTATAGGTACATACATATACTCATACGTATACGAGGGCTGCAATATACATATGGTGTTAATTTTTGAAAAAAAATTTTTTGAATTCAGTATTTTTAATGAAGAAACATTTCAAAATCTCACGAAAAATGAGCGAAATAGTTTAATCTGGTTAGATACACTGGAAAGAAGTGTTTTCATGCAATGCAATGTACTTCTACAAAAATAGTGTAATATTAAAATCCAAACAAAGGTTCATTGTGTAAATGAAAATGCGATAAGTTTCTGTACTACGAAAACCATTGTGGTACAATTACTAATAACATGGAACGAAAGCAATTAATTCCTTTTTGCATTACAAATATTTCCCGGGTTTTACTAAAATTAGAACAGTTTGTTTGCTTAATTTAGTTCCTCCTTCAATATCTACTTTTAAATCGTCTGCTGTAATTTCTGGAATGCCTATATTCAACGGGGGTCCCATATAATTTAAAGAAACTTTGTTTAAGGTCATTGGTTTATGAAGTAAAGAGTTTTTCTTAAATATTTTCCTTCCCGAGTATTTTTCTTATCTCTGAAAATTTCCGACTCTTCAAGGAGCATTTTCGAAAAGAAACCAGATTTGTCAGCATTATATATTTGGTCTATACAAAAGTGGTTTTTAATTGGATTGTCAGCTGCATTATCAGATGAAAGCCGAATGTCAAAGCAGGGTTTGAAGACCTTGAAGCCAGCCAGAGCTTGTATCAAAACCCAGGGAAAAGAGATTTATTTAAACTCAGTTTTCTTTATACCATCCACACATAGTGTGAAATGCTATATTATGAGTTTCTCTGAAAGTTTGTAACGCATTAAAGGAGGCATCGTAGACCCCAGAAAGTATATATATTCTTGATCAGCTCGACGAGACGAGTCGATCTAGCCATGTCCGTCTGTCTGTCTGTATGTTGTTGCGCATTTTTTGGGGACTAATTTGTATGCTATTCAGTTGATTTTTTGCACATACACTTTTTTTTATTTGCATTTTTTTGGAGTATCAAGATTGAACCGGCAAGCCCACTTTTTGGGTTACCCTCCATATAAACCTACTGCCCACTTTTAAATTTTTGTATGATAAACTTTTTTATTGTATTCAATATCAACATAATAATTGATATGGTAACTTTCAGTGGACGGATGCTTGACATATACATTAATGGGTGGGACACCCACCCACCTACTGTTTGAATTAGACCCAGTACAAACCTACTGTCAACTTTTGAGTTTTTGTAAGAAAACTTCTTTATTAAAGTCAATATTATGTTAAAATGCAATGTGGTGCCTTTTTATAGACAGCCGCTTAACATACATAGACTAATGGACGTGGCCCGCCCACTTTATGGCGTAGCTCCCATACAAACCAACCGCGCAATTTTGTGTTTTTTATGAAAAACTTTAAATCATTTAAATTAATATTAGTTTGAAATTCGATTGGGTGGATTGTAGTGGACAACAGCTTCACATACATTTACAGATGCGCGTGTCCCGCTCACTTTTTGAGGTAGTCCCTTTTAAACACACAGCTCACTTTTATGCATTTGTATGGAAAACATCAATATCAACTTGAAATTAGATATGGCGACATCTTACACATCTACTAAAACGCTTCATACACATCTACTAGTGGGCGTGTACCTCCATTTTCTGCAGTAGCCCCTATTGAAACCACCACTTTTATGTTTTACAATAATATTTAAAATTTCGTGTGAATGGTATTAGAGCTACGGTTCAACCGAGGTTAAAGTTTTTTTCCTGTTTTAACGTTCATAAGTGTTTTTGTTTTCTGACATTCGCTACTAAATGGATCTTGATACAAAAGCAGTAGTGACGACTTCATCAGCTGACTTTTTAATTAAGTATTGTTTTAATATCAACTGGATCATCTAGTTAAAAGATCTGAGTAATTTTTCGAACTTCGTATTTTTTTATCAAAAATCATATTTGAAACATAGTATTCAGCGTTTTGTGATAGACCTCTAGTGTATATTAGGATCTTCCTTTTCTTCCTTACTAGTTCTAGTGGGGATGAAGTAAAATTTTGTTTAGTGCTTACGTAGCCTCACTGCATGCAGGAGAAAACTTCCATTTCTTGCCTATGGTACAGTTTTAACTATATGCAAAAGGTGTGTATCTGGCTTTCCTCACGCATTCTGCTGAGTTTTCTTCCCATAAAATTTTCCTATAAAACCCATACCAATTATTTTTTACTTGAACCATTAATCAAACTCTGCCTTTTTAGCGCCCAAGCACAGTTAGCCCATCCACAGAGTGTACTGAGCGTTTGTTGAAAAAAAGTCTGATAGCCATCCTTTTCCATTTGTCTTAATAACCCTTCTTGAGGAGTGCCTCTATTGACAAATCTAGCCAAAAACGAACTTCCTGCAGTTAAATAAGAATGGTTTACAAAATGAAAACAAATTTTTGTACATTTGATGCCACTACATGTTTCTATATGACCCACTAAACTCAAAAATAGCATTGAAAAAGTTTTTTATGATAGATTTCCGAAATATTAAATTTTTAATTTTTTCTTATTTTTTCAGAGTCAGTTTTACATTTTAGGTCATATCTCTAGTTCAAAATGTTCGATTAAGTTACAAAATACATCATATTAAAGATAATAAAATATTCAATAGTCACTTAATACATTGATTTCCAATCGGTTCAGTATTTTAAGTGGTATGTGCCAAATAAATGAGAAATGTCAAACATTTTTGAAAATTAAATAGAAAACGTTAAATTTGTACAAATTGCTGCCCATAATACTTGAACTACTGAACCGATTGGAAAACAATGTTAGGAGCAACTGGTTGATATGTTATTACCTATGAAAATGTGAAACTATCTCCAAACAAAAAAAAAATAATAAAAATTTTGTATCTCAGAAACCTATCACAATAAATCGAATATACATTTTAGCTGTTAACCAGTGTAATGGGCTAATGAATTTTACTATAGAGCCGTCTACTCCTACATACATCAAAGCTTCAACTATGCTGGTTCGAATGCACGCAAGATATTGAACAAAATGAATATTCCCTTTCACATGCAACTCTATAGCTACATTTATCAAAGTATTTTAGCGGTTTTGAGTGCCCTTGTAACACTAAAAAGAAAACGTTGGAGACTGCATCAAGTGTATTCAACCATATTAACGAGACTATTCGAGCTAGTCATATCCATTTATGCAGGTACTACTACTATTCCTACAGTTTATAGAACATCGTTTTCTATATCAGAATATAGCATTTTTGGACTTAGTAAAGCAACTGTATTTTGCACAGCATTATCAACACTCACATTCTTAATATTACCTCTTTACACTGACAAAAGTTCGTTGTCATTAACATGTGAGTGGTAAAATAACGTTCGCTTGATTTATATATTTTTTACAATCAATAAAATAATTGTTAAAAAAATGTGACTTAAATTGAATGAGTGAAGTTTAACGAGTTCCATTAAAGAATACCATGAAATGCAGTTTGTGGCGATGATAATTATAATAAATCGGTCATTTCATCGCGAAAAATACATGAATTCATTCACTGAGAATTTAGAGAATATCAAGAATGTTAACCAGTGGAAAGGCACTAGAAGAAGTAAAATTTTTACAGAATTTATTATAAAAATGATTGATTTAACAAGTTTGTTTCATAGAAACAAGACTAAAGAAATAAAAACAGTTATAGAAAGATATGTCATGCGTGTAGATACTTTTTTCTACGAAGAGAACGACATATAATGAAAAAGGAAGATATAAGAATAGATAACGAGCCTAAGCACAGAATATCATACACAACTGACAAACTTTGCACCCTAATGAAGATAATGATTTGAATCGCTGCTTCCTTATTTCCTTATTTCCTAATTTTCTACTTTTTTTTTCAAAGTTCTGGAGAACAGCAAGCTCTGCAGTTTGCTACTAATAAAATAAATTATATACTTATTATATAATAGCTAAATCTATGTTGCATGTGTGTGTATGTCTGCATGTCAGTCAAAATAACCGTTTTCATGCTGCTCCTTCACAACTTGACAGTTTCATCAGACTTTGTTGGCAGTAGACCCGTTTCATACAAAAAATCATAAAAAAAAAAATGGCAGGCATTCATTCACCCATTCATTCACCCATTCATTCATTTATTCATGCAGCCTTACATATACGCTTTATATGAAGTTTTTTTTTTACTTTGAGCTAAAGTTAAAGCACATTTTAGCAGTTAACCAGGCAATGTATCTATAAGATACACATTCTCACGCACATTCAAAGTTTATGTTAATTTTTTAATAAGCGCTACGAGATTTATGCATGTACAATATGCGCTTCTCGGGTATAGGTTTTTCCAACTGAATGTCTATTTAATGTTTATATATATGGCTATATCTACGATATGTGTGTGTGTGTGTGTATTGAGTTAGAGTTAGTGGGTTAAATGAGCAAAGCAGCACTTACACAGACACACATACATGCCTCGTCGTCGACGCCGTCTGCTGGCACAAACGTTTGATCGATAGCCTCTGTGCCTGCTTGTTTTGGCATACTACAACTTTTACATGCGACTCTATATATTCTTGTATATCTTTACACACTACTGCTGACACGTGTCTTTCTAACATTAAAAAAATAAATACGAAAAGAAAAAAGAAAATGTGGCATCTCGACAAGTGCGTCTAAAAAATGATATTGCCTCCTGAGTGTATGCTTGATAATATTTTTAGCAATTCTACTGTTGACATGCGTTAAGCGCTTAATTATGCAGATTGCCTACGCAATGACGTAAAAGGTTGTAAAAAATTATTTTTTATTATACAAAACATTGCGGCAAGTAATCTTTTGACATAGCATGGCTGTAAGTGGGTGTCCTTTTGTAAGCGTGTGAGTATGTGTGTGTGTGTGTGTGTGTGTGCGTGTGTAGTATGCGGCACCTTTGATATACCAGTTCGTTTATATACATATATCCTTTTAGCTTATTTAATGTCGTTATTTGATTTGCGTTGCGAATTGATTTTGCATTTTTTTTTATATCTTGAAATTGTTAGACATGGCGTATGTGTAATATTAAGCATACGTCATGTATAATAGACAAGTTACAAGAAAAATGCGCATACGTCAATCTGAATCGATGTTATTCTAATGTTAACATTGCAAATAAATGCTTTTCACAACAACGGGTGTTTCAATAAGAATTTTGTTATACCAAGAACACAGCTGTCATTTTTTGACATCTGTCACATACACATTTTAAGATTTATGAAACTTTTACGAAATGAATATTTCCAAAGTCAAAATCAAGCAAAAAAAAATGGATTTACAGCGACAATTCAAGCCAGTACAAATTCTCAATAAGGGCCAAACTGCATATGAAACAAATGTACCAAATCTTTCCCAGTGCTATCGAAGAAGACTAAACAACGAGAACAACGCCCAAAATCTTCCACCTACGAGAGAAATGTGGCCCTGGTACAGACTAAAGTTAACGAAGTTGGAAAACCGAAAAACTTTCAGAAGATTTCTGACAGGCGAATCTGCAGACTAAAGAAATGAATTGAAATTAATGGTGATTAATAGAGAAGATGAAAAAAATTAAGTTTAAAAATGTTGCAAATATTTTTGTACGTTTTTTTTTTCTAAGTATTGAAAATAACCGAAGTTTAATGAGTCCTCGCGTATGCGAGAATAGTGGATCGTCTTTCTAAAACCATATTACATTGTTAAACCATGTACATTCAAAGTTTTTTAGGCTATTTACAAGTTCCGCAGATCAAAATCTATAAGAAAAACCGGTACAAACTTTAAGTTCGATGGAACCGAAGCTTTAATACTCTTCACACTGGCTCTTTTTTTGCGCCACAACGCTGGGATCTTACTTCACATTATAAATTTTTGAATGGATGCTTGAATTTAATAGTTTTTAATAGAATAAAATTTATTCATATTAGTATTTGGCAAAGAGTTTCGTCTTTTTGCCGGTTGTAGATGGGTCAGTGTCTTGCTGCTCATGAAATTATTAGGAAGAATTAAATAAAAATTTTGAGAAATTTTGAATCGAGAGGGTGAGATTCGTCTTTTGAAAAGCAATTATTATTTTAAAAATAATTGCTTTAATTCAAACATGTTCGATACAACAAAATAAATACAAAATGATTTTGTATGAGAGCAATACCTACTAGTGGATAAAATGTGTTGCTTTTGGTTATAAAAAGTCTCCATACCAACTTTCAAACTAATATTTCTAAAAATAGGGGAATAGCGCAGACAGGTATGCACAGGTGGACAGACAAACAGAAGAACAGACAAGCAGAAAGACATACAGACAGACAGACAGACAGACAGACAGACGGAAAGACAGACAGATCGACTGGTCTTGTCATGCTGAACACTAATATATGTATAACTTGTGGGTTTCCGATTAATTCTTTAAAGCATTGCAAACATTGTGACTAAATTAGAATACTCTGTCGTGTTCCCAAAACCGAATTCAACCAAATTTGACGGTAACTGATTGGTTGATTAGTGTTCTCTAAACCAAAAAACGAATAAATGTTTCGGTTTGAGAAGTTGTGCTTTTTTGTTGATGGAATCAAATGTAATTGACATACTGCGCTGATAAGCGACCGTGTTTTACTGGACTCCAATTGGAAAGATTTGACGATCCGGCGTCTAAAGATATAACTGGTTGAAAGAAAAGTATGTTTTATGTTATAACTAAACATTAGTATTGGTTAGATTGGAAAACTTATCCGCAAAATGTCAAGCCAATCAACAAAAAGAAGGTTAATTTTCGCAGCATGTTGTACTACCAATAAAAATAGAGTTATGGTGCACGCGCATTCGACACCGAAACCGTAGAACTGTCTATTCCGGAATCAAAATGATGACAACCAACCGCGCCTGTCGAAAGCTACAAATTCAAATAATCATCGCCGCCATGAAATGATGAGTATGTTGATCTCTGCAAAGAGCAGAACAAAATTTTAAAGCGCATCGCAGACAGCAATAATACATGGGTGCTTCCAAAAAATGCCGAAATTTGTATATGACAAAAACGAGTAAATTATTCACACACAAATAATGCTGAAATATATAACACAAAACAGCTGTGACAACAATGATTAATCGTTTTCGAAACATTTGGAACAGTTGCAGATGCAAAAATTAAAACGTCAGTCGTTTCGCACTGAATTCAGTACATCAATACGAAGAAGTACGGAATTGCTTTTGGTTTACTTTTTGAAACCACTGTGAATTGAAAACACTGCCAACAGTTCACATTTTGTATGCAGAGTATAAAAAAGTAAGTAAGAAATAAACTAGAAAATTAACTAGTAGAAGAGAGCTTTGCAGGCTTAGAATAGTTATCCTTTTTGCCAATAATTTTCGGTAAACAGATGATATCTGTGAAATACGAGGGGTACTATTTATATTTCGGGAATAGCAAATAATAACAAATATTTTTAAATGAAAATGAATTTATTGTTTTTAAAAATATTCACCTTGATGCTCAATACACTTTTGCATTCGTTCAAACCATTTGTCATAGCAGCTTTTTCATTCCTCTTGAGACACCTCCAAAACATGGTTTTTGAAAGCTTCAACTGCTTTTTCGGCGCTTGTAAATCGTTGACCACGCAGTTTACCTTTGATACTCGGGAACAAGAAGAAGTCATTGGGTGCCAAATCAGCACTGTACAGAGGATGCGTCATTAATTCGATGTTTTGACTGCTCAAAAATGCACTTGTTTGACGAGATGTGTGAGAGCTCGCATTGTCACGAGGGAGAATGATTCGTCTTTGGCGGTTAGGTTTACGAATTTCTCCGAAGACATCCGGCAAACAAATTGTCGTATACCACTCAGAATTGACCGTCCTACATTGCTCAAGCGCAATAGTGGCTACATGACCCATTCGGCCGAAGAAACGGGCGATCATTTGCTTCGCTGTGCTTCTTCTACGAACAATTTTTGTTGGATTTGGCTCGTCTTGGAATACCCACACGTACGATTGCTGTTTTGTTTCCAGCTCATACGCATATATCTATGATTGTCACATAGTTCACGCACTACATCGATGTTTTTGGGCACAACAACCGATTTTGGACGACGGAACTAAGACCACGATTGAATTCACTATACCAGCGATATACTGTGGTTTTTGATGGTGCTTTGTCGCCGTACAAAGAACTGAGTTCATTGACACATTCTTGTTGAGATAATCCACGTCGTAAGTTGTAATCCAACGAAAACCTGCTCTTGAAATTTCCTTCTTTTGGCCAAATTGCTTCTCTTAACTCACTGTCAACAAAACAAATAGCAATTGTACATCAAAACTTTGCGAGTACGTTTATGCCAAAAAATGTCAAACTTTATGATGGTGCTGCCAGATTTTAGCTTTTGACATTAGTGTTGCTAGTTCCCGAAATATAAATAGCAGCCCTCGTACAGTTAAAATTATAACTAAAATCCCTACAACTATGATTCAGGAACTTTGTGCAAAACTCTTCCCTATGCGTAACAATTCCTTACTGCCCTCGCTGCTGTGCTGCTTTATATTTTGATTATTTCGCGAAGTTTCAAGAACATTCTAAACTATGCTACATATGCCTACAATATTAACTTGTTCCTAAGCACAAAGTTCTCCATTTAAAGAACTGTTGACCACGTTTATCAATTACTTTTTACGTTTTGTAGCAGTCTCAATAAAAATATGTTTAAACACTCTCGAAATCGTAAAACTTCAAACTTTTGTTGTTTCATTATAATGTACGCATATACTTCTTTGCATTAAAGTACACGTAGTTACAATTATCCTTTTTATTTTTAAGTTTTAAAAAGAATAGTTTATAACACTACTATAAATAGTACCTACACTGTTGTCCATTCAAAAATAAAAACAATAATATTGAAAATTTATTAAACATTTTTTTATGCTCACGCACAATTTCACTGCCTGTCAATCTATAAATAATTATACGAACATCCTGTAGACTACGTTGTCATCAGCAAAATATCGATCAATCATTTGAACGATTTAAAAACGTTTATAAAACATTTAACAGCAAATTTTCCGAAATTATTTAAATTACTGCTGAAAAAGTATAACTTATCTTGAGGTTAACGTGTGTGACACACATCATAAATAAAGTTTATCTGCAATTTAAATATGTGCTGTGCGTAGATTATGTATTTGTAGGCGTTCTTCGGGCATAAATTTAAAAATCAAATGAATTTCATTATGCATAAACGTAAACTAATAAAACATTTGCCATGTCCGGAATACAGAAGTACAGAAGTTCAAATATGAAGATACACAGATACATATAAAGCATTCGAATCGCAGCTACAACATTTTGATTATGTTTACAACAACAACAAAAACAATTGAAACAACAACAACAACAACTATAAACATTTATGTTTTAATGCATGTCAACATTAATGTTAAGTTATGCATACACAGATACACACACACACACACACACACACACACACACACACGTAAGTTATTTCACCATATCTACATATTTATATTAGCTACAAAGCGCACAAAAGTCTGCATGGTGAAATAAGCTTTCGTATTTAATTTTATTACATGTAAAACTTTGTTCATGTGTCTTCAATGATATTTAATTAAATGCACGCACAAATAAAACAACAAATATATATGTATTACATGTATATAGAGCAACGAGTGTTGTCTGAAAAGAATTGAAACTATATTGAAAATCAACCGATATAGAGTACAAAATGCTTTACCAAAGACACAATAAAATGAAGACCCTTTTTTGCTAATATAATTATACTAGCTTTGACCGCGGCTTCGCTCGCGTATCAGTTCGACAAAAAATTAATACAAAAAAATACAAACTAAATTTTTTACATTTTTGAAAAAATGCCAAAAATTATACTTTTACAAAATGCTGTTGAGAGGTAATGTTTCCCAGTTCAACACACCTCCCCCCCCCCCTTGGATTTGCCAGTGAGTCTGCAATATTATGTTCTACTATTACATTCATAATTATGCTTTAATCTATAATTGAACCATACACATGAGTATTCCACCTCAAAGTAACGATTAAATGAAATATAATCTGTCATTGTACAAGCATAATACAAGAGCGCTAAATAACAACAAAGCATAAAACTCATATCTAGTAAAATGTTTCAAATTAAATGGTTTGACAATATTATACAGGGGTACCACAGGAAACGCCTTCGCTTGAAGTTCGCTTCAATTTAAATTCACCCTGCCGCAGATCTCATTTTATAGCGAATTGCAAATCGCCTACAATTAAGCTAGAGATTTGACTAAATAGGCTTCTAACATACATTTTGTAAATATAAACGCCTATTGTTTCAGATAGGATGTACATTTTCTGATTAATCTACATCATAATAATTAAGCATGTCATTACTATAACATCTTGTAAATCGCTAGTTGAATTTGCCATTCACTGCCATTGCAGCCTGCTGCGTTTCACTGTTGACACTTTTCTTTAAAACAATTCCAAACTTAGTTTTTAAGTAGATAACATCTTCTGCTGTTTGTGTTAAAAAAAAAAAAAAAAAAAATCTGAAAAGATTTAGTCTTAGTCGCAAATTATTGTAACCTTATGCAAACGTGTATTTATTGTGCATTTAACAAAATAATTGGTCACTTGCTGATTACAATTCACTGTCATTCGTTTGTTTATGTTTTAGTTGTCATTCACGTACCACCTTAAAAGTGGTGCACAGCTACTAGAGTTGCCGTGTAAACTTTTTAGTTTGGCTGGCAATAAATTTAAAATTTTTTGCTAGGAAAGTACAAAAAAAAGAGTCACATAAATGCAATTAATTTACATTTAACTAACTACCACTTGAAAATATCAAGTTTGCCACTGAAAAAAATCAATAACAATACAGAAACAACATTAGACTAATTTATTCTTGCGTGCTGTCTACCCTATGTTGGCAAGTTTGAAAAAGTTTGCGAAATTTCTACTAAAGTGGAATCGCTTGAAGTTCTGTGACTTGGTGCAATGTTTTGAGCGAATTGGCAATTTGGCAATTTCGAAAAAAAAAACGGAAAGGGGAACATCTAGAACCAAGATTCATTATTCATGTTGACCGGTGTTATATATATAGATATTTAATATCTTACTGAAATAAACCAATTCATTACGAATCAAAGTATGACCAAATAAATGCAAAATATTGATCCAAAATTCTGTTTCTAATCATAAAAAATAACATTTTCTCTAAACAACATCATTAAGAATAAAAAATAAAGCTCGTGTTAAACACTGTTATTACAAAGACCTATTAGAGAATATGTATACGAGGGCTGATCAAAAAATAATTCGGCCTTAGTGTTATATTGTGCAATAAAATCAAATCGTTCATATATATCGTAAATCCGTTCGAATGGCGATTGTAAAATTTTCGTTTCCTTGGAGAGGTTTCTACGTAGAACATACTCAGCCTTCTTGGCAATAATTTTTCTTAGACTGAAAATGTTTTAGATTTAAGCTTAAAAAAAAAAAAACTTCATTAAAAAAAACGCTGTCAAACAACAATCAAAAACTTTGGCACGAACTGTTTTTCTTACCGAAAATTCTTCATATACTCAAAAAACAGGTAACAAAGAGTATATCCTATTGCATTTCCGTCAGAAAACACCAAAGACAATTTGTGTGGACTTTTTAACTAATAGTATTAGTATTTCCTGTTGATTTGAGAACACTTATTTTTTGTTTGCTTTACATAGCAGTAATAATTTGCAATTTCGGTAGCAAACATTTTCATCGATCTCACTATTAGGCTGTAGATAAAATATTTTTATTATTTTATTTGTAGGGCTTCAAATTTTTTTAATTGAATAAACTCTCGCTTGAAAATGTGAAACATTAGATATGAGAATTGTATGTTTTGCTTCTAAAAATGACAAAAATGCCTCAAATAGTTCAAATTGCTTAAAATTTGAACGTTTCTCAGCTGTACCTCCGCAATTTAATAACATTTCTAACAATATAACGTGTATCTCGATCGTATTAACCGTTCAATATGGACGCTGGTAGAATATATACAATGAAATCATATATCAAAAAATACAAATATACCGTTATATAGATAAATTGCCCATATTACATCAAATTTTATATGTTTTTCGTGTTCAGCACACTCAAATTACACTAAACAAAAAAATGTAAGCGAAAGTTTGTATATTTCTAAACTTGTTATTTGTAAACCAGTATAATTATTTGTATGAGCTATGACGCTTTATTGCTGTTGTCTGTCTACTTTTATAAGGTGGTTTATTATTTACTATAACTATGATATTTTTAGAGCTTCCATTTTCCGACAGGGATTATTGAAATGTCGTAAGTTGTTCAGATTTCGATATCAACCATTAAATATTGAATGGGTTAGAATGCGGTTGTTCGAGTATTCTTGATATAAATGGTCGTTGAAATCCAGCATCTGATAACAAACAATCCAAGATTAAATCTGTTTGCGATTGCTAAAACTGCAAAAAATGCCTCGATGGTAAAATATTCGTGTCGAATGACAAGTGCATTGCTTATACAAACTTTTTAATCATCAGATTCAAAGGGTATCTATCGTTGGGTAAAGTGTGTCAAACTAAAAACTAGTGAAATAAGTTATAAGAAAAAATTGTATATTTTAATCTAGGCTGATTAGTTTTCATTCAGACTTCGTGCATGCGCTTGGTTTCGAGTGCTAAGATAGTCAGTAGCTTCTTGAATTGTCATCAACTCTATTTAGTGCACATTATAGTAATCAGAGAGTAAGAACTACACGCTAAACTAACCCAGATCAGTAGGACAGATACCGTCATCTACTTGTTTTTCATGCTTCGAGTCGGGACTATTGTTGTCACAATTTTTATTGAGCCATAAGAAGCCAACTTGTTGGAATTGAGCCATCGCATAATGATGCAGAAACACATGAAAAAAGTACTATTGCGCCAGGATCAGCTTTCCCTCACACCGGATCTACACTTGCATGTATAAATTCAGCTCAATCTGATTAGTAGAAGTAAGTGGCTCAAAACTTAGTTCTAATATTGGAACATGATAAACACTAATTGTAACAGGAAAAGTGGGAGGAAAAGTAGGCTTTTTTCAAAGTCTGCTACATTTATCTTTGTTTCTGCTGAATGAACTTCTACTTATAAAATATGATTCTATATAAATTTCAAAACTGTATTAAACATCCTCGTTTATATATTTACACAAAAGAAACAAGTAAAACGCTATAGGCAATATTGTGTTTATAATTATATAAACACAATATGAGAATCCTTGACTGCATATAAAATACTATATATTTTATGCACTCTCTATCGCACTAATAAACTCTTACATATGTCTTTCTTCTTTTAATAAACAAAACATTGAAAGACGCATTGAAAGATTGACGAACAAAGAAACAAATAAATGGAATGCATGAACAAATGGTAAAAGTACAAAAGGATGTAGAAAGCTAACAGAGAAATAACAGGCAATGAATGACAGCATGACTTATAGCCACCAACTGTAGTCTAAATGTATGGATATAAAATACACACTCACACACTCATACACAAACACACAAACACTGATCTAAACATGCAGCCATTTGCCAAGTGAAACACATCATTTACGTTGTTTATTTATGACAGAGGCGACGCATTATTTATTTGTCTCCATAAATATTTAAAGGTTACAACTCAAAAGTCATGTCAAACGTTGGGCGTGTATAAGATACATCTATGCAGTACTACATTACTTACTTTACTTAGGTGGCTCTACAACCGTCTATCGGTCAAGGCCGCACGTAGGAAAGCGCATCATTCGGTGTAGTTTAGTGCGTGCCGGCGCCTGTCACTGGCAATCCGGCGGTTCTTCAGGTCCTCTCTGACGCCCTCCACCAATCAAGTCGTAGTGGTTTCCGTCGTAAACCTTTACTGCTGGAGCTTCGGAGTTCATTCGGATGAGGTGACCAGCCCAGTGCAGCCGCTGGAATTTAATGCGCTGGACTATGTCAACCTCATCATACAGCTCATACAGCTCATGGTTCATACGGGTCCTAAACTCGACGCCAACTCTAAGGGGACCAACAATCCTATGACGAATCTTTCTCTCGAAAACTCCTAAAGACGCTGTATCCGTTGATGTCAGTGTCCATGATTCTGCGCCATACAGAAGGACCGGGATTATCAGTGTCTTATAGATTTTTATCTTCATAGTTCGAGAGAGGGCTCTACTTCTAATTTGCTTGCTGAGCCCAAAGTAGCAGCGATTAGCAAGCGTGATTCTTCGTCTGGTCTCTCAGCTAACATTGTTGTCGCTGGTAATTTCTGTTCCCAGATAGACGAAATTTTCTACAACATTGAAGTTGAAATTCTCCATACTCACAGACAGTCCAAGACGCGCTGATGGTCTGCGAGTGGATACCAAGTACTTCGTCTTGTCCTCGTTCACCGCTAGGCCCATGAGATGTGACTGTTTCTCAATCTCCGAGAACGCCCTGCTTACTCGCCTTCGTTGATGCCTATGATGTCTATGTCACCAGCATATGCGAGTAGCATCACTTCCTTATGGAAGATCGTGCCCGATCGTTCTACGTATGGGCATTGGCGTAGGATGTACTCCATCAGGAGATTAAAAAAGTCGCATCGATAAAGCATCACCCTGCTTGAAACCTCTCTTGGTATCAAAGGGTTCGGAGAGGTTCTTTCCTACTCTGACGACGCTTTGGCTGTGTGATAGCATCATCATGCAAAGCCGAACGATCCTTGCTGGGTTACCAAGTTCAGATAAGGCGTTGAAGAACTTCGTTCTTATCGGCGTGTCGAAAGCAGCCTTATAATCGACAAACAGGTGGTGTGTGTCTTTATTGTACTCGTGGGACTTTTCCAGGATTTGGCGTAAAGTGAAAATTTGGTCACTGGTCGACCTCTTTGGTCTGAAGCCGCACTGATACTAACCTATCAGTACATTCGTGTATGGCTCCAGCCGTTGACACAGTATGCGGGACAGAATTTTGTATCCTATTGAAAGGAGACTTATTCCCCGGTAGTTCGCGCAGACAGCGGGGTCTCCTTTCTTGAAGATAGGACAAAGAACACAGAGATTCCAATCGTTGGGCATGTTTTGATCGGATCATATTTTGCATAAGAGTTGGTGCATACGCCTTACCAACTCTTCGCCACCGGTCTTGAATAACTCAGCTGGCAACTCATCGGAGACTGCAGCTTTGTTAATCTTCAGCTTTTTAATTACTGAGTCGATCTCGTTATAATCCGGTGGCTCTACAAGAGAGCCATCATCAATTGGTGGTTCTATGTACGCTTCTCTATCGGCGGTATTATTCTATTCATCGCACCCAAGTAGATTAGAGAAGTGACTTCTCCATAGTCTCAGTGATTCCTGTGCTTCTGTAACCAGACTTCCATTATTGTAAATGCAGAAAGAAATGCAGTACTACCTACCTATATTAAAGTAGCAAACTACGAAAGTGGAAGTTACTGCCAAAAATCTTACATATTTAACTCGGTTTGCATGGCCAGGTTTAATTTGAGATATACAGGCAGACAAACAATTGCACAAACCAATAGATAGACTGACTGATTGACAGTTGCGACAGTGCTGTCTATAACGTTTGTCGTCTGACATGCAAACTTAAGTAAGTATCTACAAAACACATACAAACCAAATTGCGTACATTGTAGAGTGTAAGATGCGTATAGATTCTCGTATATGTATGTGTATGTCCGTGCAAGTTTATCGATAGATTTGACATGCATGTTAAACCTATTCGGTTGTTAACCTTTATCTTTATAGCAACAGCAATAGCAACAACAACAACAATAACAGCGGTTTTAACACGTATCTCAAAATGTCTGCAATGTACAAGAGCGGATTGATTAGTAATTGGTGTTGAAAACAAAAAAAAAAGCAGCACCTAAAATTATGCTACGAAATTATTTTAGAACGTTTTTTTATTATTCTTATGCAATAATTTTGTAGCATAGTTTCATCGACTGCTCTTTAAAGCAAAGCAGAAAGCGCAATGAGAATGCCAACAGTGATTAGTACAAAAAAATGTATATAATACTTTTTCAATCTTACTTCTTTTTTGCATTTTTTCACTGTTACTTAACGTTTAAAGTAAGCGTGAAAAGAAGCAGTGAAGGAAGCCATGTAAAACTTGAGTAAAGCACAAAGCAAAAATGCTGTCTAAATATTAGCTGAATCAGCTGTTGCTAGAAAATTTCAACTAAATATGAAATATATTTGACAAAATAGCATATAATAATAAAGCATAATTTTTTGTACTTTACATTTTTATACAATAGATTGGAAATGCAACTCATTATCAAGTTGAATTTGTTTAAAATACATTATTGTTACTAATACATATACATACATACAAATTAGCTCTTGCATTCTATCCAGCGACAGCGATAAATGCTGCCCTGCTATGCGTCTTTCCGTTTCTATGGAGCTCACTGTATAAGCGCATGCATTAAAAGACATACATAGAGAAAGAGAAACAATAAGAGAGAATTTGTGCGAACATCTCGCGCACTGGCTTGTTGTTGTTGTTAGCTGTTACGTCTGATGCGCAGTCGAATTCCCTTTCTCTCTGTACACCACTGTTATTGCTTCTTGTTCTTGCTACCAGACTTTTCATACTTCGATAACGATTATGTGACTTTACCTTCAAAGACAGCTCTAAAAATATTGCAAGCAGCCAAAATTATGAGCCGAGGGGATATTCTCTTAATGAAAAGTTCAATTTTTTTTTAATAAAGTGGTAAAAAAGCATATTTATATTACTAAAATCTCTGCCAATTTCATTAACCTTGACTTGAGAATGCATCAGTTGCTTCTTTTACTTCTCTCTGTCAAGCTGTCGTTCTCTCTTGTTATATGCTCGCAACTTCAAACATCAAAATGTAAGACTGCAGTTTCTGGCATCGGAGATGTCAATTTCGCAACTGAAGAATCACAGCCAACATTTCGGTGCAATTGTGGATTTCAGATTATTCGTCCAGCATTACTACTTTTATCACTCAAAATATTACTGACAAGCCACCTGGCTTCGTTTTAAACACGACCGAATTTGAAGTTAGCTGATCCACAATTTCGCACTTGCTTTTCCTTGAGCTTCTTTGTGTGGGTCAGATTCAAGTGCAAGCTGGACTACCTACGCTCCAGAAAGCTTGACATCGAAAAATTACTTCTTATGACACTGATCCCAGCATTCGGCGAGACAATATGATGTATTGCTTTTTGGTGATTGAACACTGTTTCGAAGTAAACTCTAAAATATCATAAGACCGCGAGGCTCATTTCAAGCAATACTTTTTGCAGATAAAATGAGAAAACTTCTGCCTATGACTGACTATGTCTGATGCTCCCTCACTTTCCCTTTCTCGCTTCAACTTAGCTCGTGCTGATCTGAAGCTGGCACAACTATTTTACTAGTATATATTTTTACTAGTATCTAGCAATAATTTTGTATATGATTGCGTTTATGCGTCTGTTATTTAAGCCACGCGACATTCACAAAATATATCAAAATAATAGCGAAACGCATACAACGGGAACACAAAACCTAGTATATAATATATAGATAAACTTCAAATTTGGCCTACTGTGACTATTATGTGTTTCCAAGTTTAATAAAATTTTACAATGGAAAAATGTGGATATCATAACTGAAACCGAGGCGTACTTTGATCGTATAAACGTATTGAATATTAGTTGACGTCTACCGTATTAACTGTACTATTTTCTAAGCAAAGGCCAATTAGTTATCAGCCCACACTCGTTTATACAGTTGCTCTCTACTACCATCTAGCATTTGTGTTGATCCTTGCTCGTACCATTCTAACGCTGCGTTCTATGCGTTTCGTTGCATTTGTTTATTTGCTATGTAAAACATTGATACTCGTACGTATAGTCGTACTTTATATTCCAAACACTCTATTCATTCGTACATTCATTCATTCATTCATCCATCTATCTATCTATCTGCTTGTAACTTTCGCCGTTGTCGACTGTTGTTAAATTATATAAATTACGCATACGCCGTGTATAACATTTAATTATACATGTGAACTCTGCTACTTCACTACTAAATATGTATCTAGTAGATACTTCAGCTTTAATGCTTGCGTGTTAAGTTAAAACACTACACGGAAAACATTGGCATTGCTATCGATGTCCTCGGCATCGGTCAACGTTTAATTAATTATGCTGGCGAATGATTGAAAAAAATAGATTCACTACGTGCGTGTCAGTTTGGATTGACCTGTGTTCAGTTTGATTTTTAAAAGCGTATTACAGAAGAAGTTTATGCTTACTGTTAGACATTTAATTATGTGATTTGGAACATTTGTATTATGTACGATAAGCAAGCACGTAGTCAGGAGTGGGACAGGGGATCCGTTGCCCCTTCGCGTAAAGTAAAGATTCGTAGAACTGAAGTATATATAGGAACGCAGAAATTATAGCGGGAATGTACCCTGGTTCCGAGAAAGGTTTACGACTAAGTTTTGACGGATGTGTGCTGTACTGACTGGCAAAATTTCTACTCCATAGAAAAGCTTGAAGCAATCATTTGGAAAAAGTTTATATACGCACTGCGCAAGTTACAGTCTAAACTTTGATCCCAAATGACCGTTCACGAAATCCGTAACACATTATTAACTTTTTTAAAGAATTGTTTATTGAAAGACAATAAAAATGGTGTTTGGAAAAATGTGGAAGCAGAAGTAATCCCAACAAATTTTTAATTGGAACAGTAAAAAAGTAATAGTCGAAGGAATTGCTACCACGTGAAAAAAAGCATAACAGTTATTATTCAGACAATAATAATTTAGAAAAATTTCAATCGATTTTATATTTCTCAACGGTTTTGGGTCAAAAGAAGTATAGATCTTTTATTCTCGTAGTGTTGAAATGAGAATAACTAGGGGATTAATGAAATAGGCTGAAATTGTTACTTTTACCCATTTTTTAAACATTTGAGCACCATTTACAGGAAAAATTTTATTTACCATGGTCAATTGGTATTTTGAGATTACATTAAATTTTCAATAAAGGGGTCTATAATTCAACATAATCACATGAACTTAAACTTTTTCCAGTGGTATAAAATTCTCGTTTCGCATTTTATTTTTGATTTGGCAGCCAGAAGTGTTAATGAAAATCACGTAATACAGTGGTTTAGTTAAGTTTTCAAAAACATTACAATTGATTTCAAATTGAAAAATCAAATTCAAATTTTTCAAATTCCGAAATCTGACTTTGATGAAAATATGCCTGATTTCGGTATTCGTGATTTCTTCTACTGGTGCAAGACGAAAGCCTTTTAATGGTCAATAACATGATTTCTAAGTGTAAAATTGTATGCTCTTTCGATTTCCGATGAGAAAAATAGAAATTATTTGGTTAATTTTTAAGAAAAATCACTATTTACATTCGAGAATAGTAGAAATATAGTTAAAATGCATAGATAGATCTACATTGTAGTTTTTAGTTATATGTTAACCAAAAGAAAAAATGCTTCAATTGAAATTACTATGACGAGAATATTGAAAAAGCATAAAAATAGAACAACAACTATATTACAACTGTATTTGTATACTAACAGTCAGCCATTTTCTTCATTAACTTGATTCTTTGATATACTTGATTATTCAAAGATAGAAGGAAATCCTCGTACATGGGGCATTAATGTACAGCGCCATAGTTGCTCTGTTTCTACAATTAAGTGAGAATATTGTCGGTTTCTTTAATGATGAGGGCCTTACAGCGCGAGAGACATTGAGAAAGTGTCAATCGAAAAGATAGCAACATAAAAGAAGGCAACCAAGCGAACTGCTAACGCTAACTGTTGCTGAGATCTGTTATCTCATACATTCAGACGGATTGATGGATGGACGAACAGTTGCATATGGCTAAATCGATTCAGTTTCTGATGTTGATCAAGAATATGTATACTTTTCAGAGCATCCTACTGCCTTTCAGTTTAGATACAGTGTATGAAAATGTAAATACAATTTAGCCCCCTTAATATCCTCTTTGAGCTTTTAACGTTAAGTCTAAGTAAATCTTCAAAATTCAATTATTTTTAAAAATGTTGTTTAAATTTGTGGACATTTTCTATTTAATTTTCTATATCACATTTCGCAAAGAAACCACAAATGCGCGGTGCTCTAATTAAAACCAACGCACCACAAAGCGAATTATTGATGGCAATGTGTGTATTTCAGTGTGTGTGAGTGTGTGTGTGTGTGTGTGTTTGTGTCTGTGTGTGAGTGTACAAGGATACTGTGTTCTGTATATACATTTTCACTCTATATGCTGCCTCACAGCCTCACATAGTATGTAACTCAACGCCTTTAAAGGCTTCAACAGTTCACAACTTTTATTGAAAATTTTCAGCGTTTTGCTTGTTGCGCGTTGAAAATCAAATAAAAGTATTTGAAAATTGTGCGAAAACATTTATTAAGGTTTCAGTAGAGTATAGATTTCATTATAATACATACTATATAGACCTTTGTCTTTTAATATCAATCCTACTTATGATTAATTTACGTGTAATAAATTAAGCTTATGGTTATATTTTGGTGTATCTACTACGTCTGCAGCCATTTGGGTTAATTTAATTTTCAATTAAAATATTTTATAAAGATTTGTGTGCAAATTTTGGCAATTTATATATGTATGTAAGTATGAATTTGATAGCTTAATATCAATATAATTAATTCAACTATAAATGTACACAATAAAATAGTTTTAATTTTGAATTTAGGTTTTGAGTGCTGTTCTTGAAATGAAATTTTATATTTTAATTAATTATTTCTCTGGCATTATTTGTCTTTTTTTCACTTTTTAAACAACAAACATGCTGAAACTTTTGTACCCTTCTCATCACTTCCAAACTAGTAAACAATTGTTCAATGGTTTTAAGATATATTGTGCCTATTTCAGAATTTCCGAAATTGGACTACTACTAAATAGAGCTAGAAATCTCTTTTCAACTAAATAGCTTTTATAACAATACCAATAGGAGAAATATTTACTATAAAGAAATCGAAAAATACTTCCACAGCAAAAGAAGAACAGCTTAATATCAAATTGACAAACATTGCTCAATTTGATATTCATATTATTATCAAAAATTTGTATAACATTAAGACAGTAAAAACAAGAAAGTACGCCACAGAACTTGAGTTACATTGTATCTTGTCGAAGAATCTTCAGCTGAACTAGAAATTTATATGTGGGCTACAATATTTCTATGGCATATTTTATTCGAATTGACATAAGACATGGGAAATTTGGCATTTGTAACTTAATTAAATACAAAAATAAAAAAATTTGCATAAAATAGCTCAAAAATGGAATTCGGTTTCTATGCGGGCTATTTAGCTTAGTACAATTTTTTAAACTACTTTATCTAAAGAGGAAATAGAAGACTCTAAATATGAATGTTCTAACTTGAATGTTCTATATCCTAGAGTCTGCGAGAACTTTTCATTCAAAAGGACGCTCAGACAGACGGCTATTCATTCATTGAATATTCTTTTTTTTATTTTCTTTTTCCAATCTATCTGGGGATAATAAGTAAATTTTATAAGCGAGAATAATTACAAAGAATTTTAACATGTTATGATTATTTAGAGAAAAGAGTGGCATATGAACTACCACACTTTAGGTGGCCTAAAGGGAAGGTCGAGTGAATGATGTCTTTTCAGACGACGACGGTGCAGGCTATTTACGGCCAATGGGTTGCGATGTCGAGCAAGTCTGTCTCGGTGCTTCTGGCTGAATCTTTTCACTTCGTCAGTGATACTTGGAATGCAAAGGTTCTTATGGATCACCTGTTACTTAACGTAATATGGTGCTTTGACCAATCTTCGCAAAGTAATGTTTTGAAATCGTTGTAGTATTTCAATGTTGTATGTTGAGGCTGTGCTCCACAGCTGAATTCCATAAGTTCATATGGGTTCAAGTAAGGCCTTATAGAGCAGTACTTTATTTTTTAGATTCAGTTGATAACTGTAGCCGAGCGACCAGTACATCTGCCGGAGATTCAGACAAAGCTGTTTTCTTTAAGATTTGATGTGCTCTGACCAGGTTAGTCTCCTGTCGAAGGTTAAGCCAAGGTATTTTACTTTTCTCACAGTAGGCAGTGTGATGCCATTCAGACTGAGCTCTGGGCAAGTTTTTAATCTGGTAGCAAATATAATATGCGCAGACTTGACTTCATTGACGACGATATTCCATCTTTGTAGCCATGGTTCCATACTTGTAAGTTGCGTTTACAAATTGCTAACGCTTCTGCATTATCCGTCGAAGTGGCTAGAAACGCTGTATCATCTGCTTATGTGGCGATTACTTTTTCTTCGTTTTCAAGCACAGGAATGTCTGCAGTGTAAAGAGTATAAAGAATGGGACCTAATACGCTTCCCTGAAGGACGCCTGTGTTTACTTCGTAGACTTCGGATTCAGACCATTCGCATGTCATGTAGACTAGACGCCTATGTAAATAGGACCTTATATAGCAGCAGGTAGAATGGGGCTGGTAACATGGTCTTAAGCGGTCACAAGCCTGTTTAATATCAAGAAAAGCTGAACGATATTATTGTATGTTGATCAAGAATATAAATACTTAATAACGTCTGTCACGCCTCCTTTTAGCTATTACATATATTTGCGCAAACTTAACATGAACTTCTTACACCTATGAACAATGGTATATGATATATATGATATATTGAAATGTACTATTTGGTGTGGTGTCTCTTCTAAAATGATTTTTATGCACTGCTTTGTAACCCGGTTTTTTGCGATTAATCAGTCAGTATTATAAGACCACTGTACAATGAGCCAGAATTAAGAAAAAAAGTTAGCCAAATTTCTGAAGTTTCGTATGTTGTAAAATCAAATTTTTGAAAACCCAAATGGCGTTCTCAATAGGCTGGAAAAATGTTTGCACAAGTGGTCCAAGAAATTGCATAATGCGATTGTTGTAAATTAATATAGCCAAGAATAAGGAATTATTGAACTGAAATCAGGTTTGAGTTGTGAGAAATACATTTATATTTATATTCGCGAGAAAAGCACAATACATGCAGGCTCGTTAAATTGGTTAAAAGCTGCAGCCGTTTCAAACTCTGATAACATCAAATTCTGCTGTAAGGAGAGGCAATGGTCAGCATAGGAAAAATCTCGTTTTATATCAAGCTTATTAGCAACATTTGGACAAATCTCCAATAGCCTAACTAATTTCATACATTAGAGCTTTGGGATATGCTAACAATACACATTTTACTTTCATGAAAAATATCCGATAAAGTAGAAGGCTTCGAAACAGAACGTTTCAGATTGTGATGCTCTAAGCCAAATTTAAATCATTTAATCCATATCTGAACCCAACAGTTCCAAACAACTTTGTAGAAATATGTTGTTCTATACATTACTAAATTCATTTCTATAAGAAACCAGACCGAGTGTCATACCGCCTTCAATATTCCATTTCTTATAAATTTTTCTTCTACGCAAATATATTCACACTGCCGCTCGTCTGAATAGTTTCAAAGTTTGTAGCTTAGAAATAACTGACGATCTTAATATGAATAAAGTTACAGAGTCACTGAATTACAATCGGATTTAGTGACACAGAAAGATTCTTAAAAATAATTTAAAAATTGTGGATTCTTGAAATTTTGTACTCGACCATACTCGACAACTTATTATATGAAAAGTTCAGAGTCACTGAAAGAATGAATCGGCCATAATTTTTGCTCCAATTATTAATTATTTTTAAAACAGTAAAACACAAATTAAATTTATTGCATTAAAAAGATTGATATGAACAAAAGTAATTATAGCAGGCTTAAGGTCCAACCTAACCCGTTCAATGAAATTATTTCGATACCTCGTCAAAATTCCTAAAAACTTGACAATAACGTCTACATATAAAGTTAAAGACGCAATTAATTTCAAGAGTAGGACTACTGATACAATTATAATTGACGTTGGGCAGAAGGATTCATTTAACGTAATTTAATGCTTTCCGATTATTCCAATAAACTGGTCTAAATTGACTTTTTGGAGCACTCATACTGACATACCAAAAAATCTATTATACATAGACATAGTTAAATTTTGCATAAAAGAAAATAGATATTTCACAACTAAACACGTCACCAGTTATAGCGGTCGTTATTATGGAGAATCTGCTGGATATAAAACTACGAGTGATGACTAAATACGTAGATGATCTCTTCGCCATAGTAAGAAAGCACCAAATCAATACAACACTTAAGGCACTAAATAATTATCAAACACGGTGTGATCTAAAAATACACGAACTTTTTAGTTATAAACTAAAACAAGCATGGTATTATGCTTCAAAGCTAACATTTATTCAAAATACGATACATTTAACTCCATACAAAGTTTGACAAGTTTAGACTTTTCAAACTCACTTTTTGGGTTGTACTTTAGCAGCTGTGTCACGGTTGCTTGTATGGCTGGCATGTCATCGTAAAAAGCACCTTTTATAGAAGTTTTAATTTTTGGGAAGAGAAAATAATCAGAAGGATATAGATCAGGCGAAATGTCGATGAGACAAATCGGTTTTTTTTCGTTAATAGTTCATTTACTTTTTCTGTTTTGTGAGGTTGTGCTTTATTATGCAATAAAAACAGCTGCTTTCCTTTGGAATATTCGGGCCTTAAACGTACAACTTTCGACCGCATACGATGTAAAACTTGTAAATAATATTCTTCATTGACAGTTTGAGCTTCTGGAATAAATTCCTTGTGAAGAATACACTTGGCATCATAGAAAGTTATCAACAGTGACTTGATTCTTGACTTCTGAAAACTCAATTTTTTAGGTTTTGGCTCGTCTCTTGAATTTCGTTCTCCAGATTGTCGCCTAGTTTCAGGATCATATTTAAAACTCCATGTGTCATCACCAGCCATGATCGAATCAAGTAAATCTGAATCGTTTTCAGCTGTTGAAATGATGTCTTTGCAATGCTCTACACAAGCTTTTTTTTTATCTGCATTTAAATGATGTGGAACAAAACGTGCATACAAATTTCTTTACCCAAATCTTCAGTAAATATTTTGTAGATTGTACAGTAAGATGCATTTATTTCTTTTGCCAGCATTCTCATAGTGAATTTTGCATCGATAACGATTATTTCACTTATATTTTTCACTAACTCAACACAATTAGATGCAGGTCTTGGATCACAATTTCAATCATCATGACTGTTTTTAAATCCTGTAAACCACGTGTAAACTTGAGTACGACTCTTAGAATCATCATCATAAACTTTTTTTTAGCGGTATTTCACTATTGCAGCGTGTAATTTCTTCTTTCAATGCTTGACGTGTCGTGGGCTTATTCACATAAACCTGTAACTTCAAAAAACCCCAAAGAAAAAAGTCTAGAGGCGTCAGATCACATGAACTAGGCGGCCAATTCTGGTCACCAAAACGAGAGAGGACACGACCGGAAAATGACTGATGCAGTAATTGAACTGTTTATCGTGCTGTATGGCATGCAGCGCCGTCTTGTTGGAACCAAATGTCGTCCACATCAACATTTTCCAATTCAGGGACGAAAAAGTCATTAATCATGGCTCTATAGCGTTCCCCCCATTGACTGTAACATTATGGCCGGCTTCATTTTTGAAGAAATATGGACCAATGATTCCCTCTGCCCATAGAGCACACCAAACAGTGACTTTTTGAGGATGTAACGGCATCTCAACAATGGCTTGTGGATTATCATTACTCCAAATGCGAAAATTTTGTTTATTAACGTACCCATCCAACAAAAAGTGAGCTTCATCGCTGAACAAAATTTTCTTGTGAAAATCGGGATCCGTGGCCATCTCATTTTGGTAATAAATTTTAACGATTTGCAAACGTTGTTCCGGAGTAAGTCTATTCATTATGAAATGGCAAACCAAACTGAACATAAATCAAGTGACAGCTGCCAAAAAAACAGCTGCCGAAAACAGTGTTGCCAGATTGAAAACCACACGTCTAAAAAAAAACATCCTCTATATGAAGAGACGACGAAATCCAATTTACGAACTAGGCTATAAACTCACAAATAGGAGGAGGATCGTGGCAGAAAATCATTGGCAGAGCCGAAAACAACATTTTCATAACACTGTGCCATAAAACTACACTCTCCAAAGTTTGAAGACACAAGCATTTTGAAGCAACATATGAGCCTGCTTTTAATAATATTAAAAATTTAAGCTCGCCATTTATTTACTTAATTTTTGTTACATCGTTTGCAATAACTTGAAAGAGATATCGGAAAGGCTACGGCAATATATTCTTCATAAGTTTTCACTGTCTGTCTGTATGTCTGTCTGTTTGTCTGTTTGTCTGATTGTGAAAAGTACAAAAGCTTTAGTAACACAACTCATTCTTAGAAAAATGCATTTATTGCAACAAATATTAGGTTATTTTAATTAATATTAAATTTATAATTATGTAGCTACTATTTTATAGTAAGTAGTATATTTAATAGCATAATTATAATACTAATTTAGTTATATATCGTATATATTTATTAAGCAACACACTTCAGTTTTTAATAAGTGCCAAAATATTACACGCATTGCTGCGCCAACATATTTAATATATTAAATAATATTTTTGTTGCTATAAAATTAAATTAAATTTGTGTATTTATGCAGCTAATACGCTGGCGCCTAAAAGCTTGCAATTAGTTTTTATAATTATTAAATTTGAAAACATAAAGGGTGCTTAAACGGCTGTTGAAATATAAAGTTGTTGCATACATAAGCCTATTTTCTCTTTACATAAACGAGTAGTATATACTATAATTGCACAAAATTTGCACACACTTAAACTAAAATGAGTTTAAATTAACTGCAACTAAGTTTCATATTTACCTAGCACTATTTTATATGTTTTCTTTTATTTATTTGAAATAGTTGAGCGCCGAGTAACAAAATTAACACACACACAAACACACAAACACACACAGAGATATGCACTTTCTATGATTTAATTTAATTTAATATATATTTTTTTTATTTATATACACGTAAAAAAAAAAAGTTACACAGAGTCAAATTTAATTGATTGTGCAGTTTGTAGAAATTTTCTTTTAGTTTATTTTAATTTATTTAATAAAAATTTACTTAAAAACTGACAATTATAATTATTTTTTAATAACTATTATGCATTTGATGTATAATTAATGGATTTTTTTTATGTGGGTTTTTTATATTTGTTGTTATGTTAATATGTTCAAAAATCACAGATAATTTAATTATAAATTTTTAGCTTTATGATATTGTATTAAACTTTTTTATGTATATATTTTATACATATATATATATATATATATATATATCGTATGATAGGTTTTTTTTTATAACTACTGCACAGCAATTAAAATTGTGTTGTTGTAAATAATTATATTGTTATTTTTTATGTATAATATTAATTGCTTTTATAGCTTTTTGTTATAACAATTAATTGAAGTGCTGAAGCATGTAATTTTTAAACAATATTTTATAACAATTTTAAATTATTTCTTTATGCACACATATGACAACATTTTATAAGTTTGAGTGTGAAAAAAAAACTAAAAATTTTTAAAGCAAACAGCATAAATAGTTATTTTTGTTTTTAATTGGAAGCTGCATGGAAGTAACTCTTGCTTTATTAAAGGTAAATATTTTATGTTTTATTATTTTTATTATTTATTATTTTTGTGCAAAACACACGCTTGTACGTCTGAAAGTATGCAGTAGAAATTTATTGCATGCCTACGCTCAGTCTGGCGCCAGCCAAATCATCATTATGTACGTTGTTATGAGCATAATCAAGGACGTCGAGTCCTGTGCATATGAGTTCTGCAGCAGCAGTAGCAGTAGCATTTAAGCAATACGTATACGCCCAATTGGCGCGCTCCATTGCACGCAAGACACGCGATGCCGCTGACTGACTATGTACGACTATGGAGATGTTGAATAGTACTACAATGCTGTTGTCTTCGGCTGGACTTCAAACAATATGCACAAAGCATGACATTAATGAGCACATGCCACACTGCTAATTGTAAATATTTGCATGCATTTTCAAATTTTATGTATTTTCTTATTTTTTTTTTTTTTTGTATTTATTATTTTTCTTTCAATTTTTTACGCAGGGCTTTATTTATAGTAGACACCAATTGCAAAATAGTATGTTGCTCATATATAATTTTAAAATTATTAACGCCTGTAGATATGCTTTAAAATTTGTAGCAAGCATACTAACACGTAAATAGATACACTGGCACACACGCGCACACACACACACGGAGAGTTACACGCGCACGAACACGCGCGTGTCGCTAATGTTAAATTAGACGCTTGGTTTGTTGGTTTTTTTTTTTTAATTTTAATTTTAATTTGTTGTTACACTGTATGCAATGGCATATGCAGTTAGAAAGGACATGCAGTTAAATGCTACAAACACTTAAGCAAGTTGGCAGCACTCAAGATATGCAATACATATTTTGTAGCATACTTATTTGTACAATTTATTTATTTAATTGACTTTAAAATGGCTACTATTTTTAATACTTTAAATATACTTTGTATATTTCACGCACATATTTCATATCCTTTTCACCTTTTGTACAAAAAAAAAGGCTCGTCTCGTTCAAAAAGATTAACCAACTGAACTAACACTGACAATAAGCAGCAGCCGCAGTAGTTGTACAAAAAGAAAAAAACAACAACAACAGCAAAAAAGGATATTTTTTTTTTTTTTTTTGTTTCGCACTACGTTTCGTTGCTCGTTTCGTTTACACCGACACGGACAGCGACGCCGTCATTTGCCGTTTATACATCTTAACCGGTTGCAGCACCTAACGCGACTGAAATGCCAGCATTAAAAAGGTAAACGGACTCGTATAAGATACATTTTCGGCAACAAATCAAACACACAGAAACACATAGATACGAACAAACACACACAGACACACACACACACAGCCGAACCGAAGCAGCAGCAGCGACCACAGACAATAAGAATTTGCTTCGCATAGTAAGCGTGCTCTCTTGCACTCGAACTCGCTCTCTATCTCTATTTTGCTCTTTTATGCTGAATACGATTGCCGGCACTCAGTTTTACTCAATTCGACTCCATTTTAACTTCACTCGAACAACAGCAGCGCCACTGTTTGCATGCAAAAAACATAGCGTTAAAAATGCAAAGCTCATTTCGCACTCGAAATTTTCACTCAAAATTCTACATTTTCTACCATTTTTGTGCGCTCTTGAGTGATAGGTGGTAAGTGTGTTGAATTAAAAGTTTATGCTCTGGCGCTTTGTTGAAAAATGGCGCTAGTGTACTGAGGTGAGCTTTATTTTGAGTTTTAGTTTGAATTTACAAAATTTAAATTACGTAATTAATTCGCAGCAGAAAAATATAAAATTAAAATTATTTCAAACAAAAAAAAATATTGTATTTTAATGCAGAATGTTTTACATCATTGCGTTATACAGAAAGTACTTCACATTGCATTTCTATCTGTTTTACTCCATCGAAAGCTCTGTATGTGCTGTTATTCACCACACATATATCTTTTCACTCAAATATTTACCATATAAATATAAATTGAATGTTGTTCGTTGATAAGCCCATCACTTGAGAATGAATGGGACCGACTTGCCAATTTTTTTTAGTGGACGTAATAGTCCAAATAAATTTACTAGGAAAAGAGAAATTTTCAAAAAATGTTCCAAAAAAAATTGGAAAATTCGAGAAAAACTTAAAGTGTTTTAATCTATGTGATTTAAGTTTTGCACCTAAGAGAGGAACGAGGGTGAACGATTATGTCGGGTAATTTGGTTTTTCATTCGATCATCACTGGCCAATGCGTTTATTCAAAACTTGGTCCAGCAGTAAAGTGAGTGGAGCCCTTAATATATTTAAACATTCGTGCATATGTTAGAGAACGTGGAACTTCCGCACGACTTAACCGATAATTGAGAAGTTTATAAAGTTTGTTACTATCGACCAGATTGCTATACATCATTTAAATATTCGCCGCAACGTTTAGACGCAGAAATAGGATCCACAGGAAAACTGGGTGCTGCTACGTCCCCATAAAAAAAAAACACCATCAGTTTGCTGGATGTTACATATCAATAGCAAATTTTGATACTTATATCATGATTTTCAGGTAAAGCTCTCTATGTAAAATATACAGGGTGTCTCAAAAAAAGTTCACATTTAAAAAATCGATAAAAAAAGTAAGTAGTCAATTGAAAAAATGTTTATTACATATTAAAATACACACTTTGGGAATTTATTTCTTAAAAATGATATTGTCCAAATGTAAACCGTTCCGTTAATCGAGCACTAAAATTTCCTATGACGGCTCGGCAGGTATTCTCCGTGACGGATATTTCCTTTTAATTGTGCCAGGGAAGGCGGTTTGTTGCCGTAAACTTTAGATTTGGCGTAACCTCACAGAAAAAAGTCCATAGGGGTTAAATCGGGACTTCGTGGAGGCCAATTCATGTAACCTCTCCTGGAGATCAATTTGCCAGGAAAAATTTCATAAACTCGTGCTAGAGACCTGTTGGACGTGTGTGAAATTGCTAAAAATCCGGAACAATGATGATCTATGCACGTCTACAGCAACAGCACGCTTCCGAATCGTAAGGTTGCGGTTGTCACGAACAGACTGAGTAACACTGTCTACGTTTTCGAACGTTCTCGAAGACCTTGGACGCCCGGATTTTTATTTTTCCAGCGTTGAACCGGTTTCTTCAAACTTCTTGAACTTTCTTTTGAGACACCCTGTATATTTGTATTGACGATCAAGTTAAACATTTTCACCAAGCATTTAAAAGCATTATGCAATGCTACCGAGGGTTTTGGGATGAAAGAATGTTGGTCGAGCGTTGTCATGTTGAAAAACCACATTGTCGTGTCTTTTGGCATATTCCGGCCGTTTTTGCTTTAATGCTCCGCTCAATTGCATCAATTGTTGTTGGTAATGTTCACTAGTAATGGTTCGGTTAGGTTGCAACAGCTCATAGTACACAACACCCTTCTGATTCCACCAAATACAGAGCATGAGCTTGGCATCATGAATATTCGGCTTGGCCGTCGATGTTGATGCATGGCCGGGTAGTCCCCATGATTTTTTTCGCTTTGGGCTATCGTAATGGATCCACTTTTCATCGCCAGTAACAATACGATGGAAAAAACTCCCGATTATGGCGTTGAAGCAATGTGTTCGCAAGTGAAAAATCTCCTTTCGACGTCTCTTGACTTTAATTCGTACGACACCCAATTTCCTTGCATTTGAATCATGCGCATGGCTTTGAGGTGTTGGCCAACTGTTGACAAGTCAACTCCCAATGATTGTCACAATTCTTGAAGGGCTTAACAAAGATCTTCGTCGAAAAATGCTCCCAATTCTTCATCTTCAAATTTGTTGTGCTGGCCTGGACGTTCTTTGTTCTCCGTATCAAAATCACAACTTTGTAAAAATCGTCAAAGGTGTATAAAAAGATAACCAACAAGGAAACAAATGATACGTTCTTATGAAAATATTACACCAACAACTTTTGTTCTTGCTTTATCTTTTATGTTTCTTACTAATTCAGTGCAAAATGCTACACTTACATATCTTTGACCGACCACTTTGCATTTTTAATTACAGTAGAGTACTTTCTACATTCAAAAAATAATTGATTGAAAATTTTGTATTAAATCTCTCAACTCTAGAGATCGTTAGATTGTGTATACTGATGAAGTATTTAAAAAAAAAAGAAAGTTATTAAGTTTGAGTCAGAAAATTATCATGAAGAAGAAGTAAACGTTTGTATAAACTGCATTATGCTCGTCTTCAATTTTTTTTGTTTTTTTTTTGTTTAGATAAGTGTTTTTTGAAGTGCTGAAATCCACAAAAATAATCATAATTTTGTTTTTTGTATCGTTATGAATTTTTGGTATACGTTTAAATGATTTACAAATGTTTCAAAGAGAAACTATGTGTATTTTAATAGTTTTCTTTTAATTCAATAATTATACCATTTCGTAAGTTTTCCATTCAAATATTTTCTGCAATAGATTTTCCATTTCAATTGCAAGCAATAAAATTTATTTCAAAAATGTTCTTTTTAAATGCTGCAATTGAAAATGTATGTAAACGAAATGTGTACGCTGCCGAAATTAAAAACAAAATTGAATTATGGAGAAAATGACTTAAACTTAAACGAAATCTCTAAACTTTAACCCTTTTAAATCAGGCAGCAACAAAACAAAAAGCTAAGTGCTTTTTTGCAATGCTCATACGGCACACATCAATGAGTGTCTATATTTGGCGTTTCAAAAATTTAAAACAAAAACAAAATTGGATAACAGCAGCACTTACCTCGAATTTGCCGAGTATTTTCGGACCAGCTTGTGCAATATAAAGTACCGAAGCAGATTCGAAAACCAGCTCCACGGGCTCACGCACCACATTCGTCGTATTACGCTTAACGCAATCGTAGAAAAATATAACCTTATCGCTAAACACCTGAAATGCGACAGTTGTCCATTTTTCACGTACAAATGGCAGCTGATAGCTGACCAACTTACGACCCGGTGCATTCTGATCGGGTTGTGAGTAGACAAGCGTAACATTATAACTCTCCATAGTTTTATCAACCGGCGACAGATGCACACCCAGTTGCACCACAGTATCGTACGGATTAACAACACTAAATAGATAGCCACCCTTAAGCGATTGTTGTCGATATGTCGCTAATATGGCAAATTCATATAATTTCTCTGGTAACAGCATGCTGCGCGGTGATTTAACTTCGGCAGTATTTGAGAATTTATATGTGGGAAAACCATCATTGCCGGGTTCATAATCAATGCCATGCTGTTGTTCATTATTGTTCATAACATCGAGTAGTGTATATTCGACATAGCGATCTAATAATAATAAAAAAGATACAAAAAAAGATACAAAAAAAGATACAAAAAAATATGTATATAAACACTGATGCATAAAAGTATGCAATGAAATTTTATGTACAGTTTTGTCAAAAATATTGGGCTTACCTTTTATGGATTGTCCGGAAATTGTCGCAGTCAACCACAGCAGACAAAATAGCAACAACATTTTGTGACAATTGCTGTAAAGAAACAAAAATAAAACAATACTTTATTAAAATATTTCAATTGAATTGTAATTTGAAGCATCTAAATAAACAGCTTAAAGCAGCAAAATTTACCAGGAACACCACCGAAACATATATGTTACTAAAAACTAAATCTACTCTAAACCGCAGACACTTCATATGCCAACCACAATTATTAACAACACTAGACATGACTAGACGCAGTCTATATACATATGAATATATATATATATATATATATATATATATATATATATATATATATATATATATATATATATATATATATATATATATATATATAACTGTGGTCATATTCAAATTACACTTGACAATTCTAAACTAAGTATCTAGATACTTATATATATACAGTATAAGTATCTGTTAGCTATTTGTATCTGTGCGGTTGGTTTATAGTCGTCTGTCAAAATGTATGCAATCAAGTCATATTTTATGCACAATGCACTACAGCTTGCAGTTCTATGAAGTGCAACTACATGCATATTCAACTGTGTGAGGGTAGTCGAGAGACCGACATTATTTTTGACAGTTGCAGTAAATTTGTATCTGAAAGTATGGCGCAATGAATTGGTGCAAAATGCAGTATGAAGTACACAAAGTATTATGTATGTAGATCTCAATATTGTTCGCAAATGACCACAAATGCGCTTATAAAGTTAAAGTTCGGCGTAGGTATTCATTGATTCTCGATTTAACAAGCCACATAGTCAGCTTGTATGGCGTTTTGTGGTTATGAAGTCTAGTTATTCTTTTTTAGGGGAATCAATGAACTGTAAGCTGAAAATTTTGAACTTATGGAAACGAAACGAATATATTGCTTTCTTTACTTTTTTGCCAGTTAGTAAGAAATGTTTAGTGCAATAATATATATTTTTATAGCTTTTTGGTGGGTATTTAATTGCTTATTTTTTGTGTGGACTGACTTACAATTATCTTATTTAGTATGTAGATTTAATTGTTTGCGAGATTTACCACTGACTTCAACAATTGGAGATTACGTTGTTCAATAGAGGACACTGGCCACTCCAAAAGAAAATCGAACCACCAATGCTTGATGAGCAGGCCGATTTCAGAGTCATAATATAGACATTTCTTCCATTAGCAAGTAGACCCTGCTTACTTGTATTCCGCGACTTATTCAAATATTCATAGAGACATACAGGTCACACGTCAAACTAGAACAGCTCGCCAAGTAGTTCGATCTTGACATCAACACAAAAAGACAATTCAACATCAACCACACCAATGAATTCGTGAACCACTTTTTATATCTGACAACTATGATCTAGAAAAATGGTGGCGTGTTTGGAGATGTTAAGTGCAGACTATCCAACCGCCACATTTCAGAAAATCAAGTCAAGTAGCTTCTTCTATGCGGCAGCGAGTCATCCATCCATAGAAACATAAAACTAACCGAAACAATTTTCTCCGTAGCTATTTACAGTGTTCAATTAATTTGAACCCATGTTGTTGTGATTATTATTTCACATTAAAAAAAAAAGTGTATATATTTTGTACCCGTCATAGTAATCCCCCTCAGATATTATATAATACACTGGTGCCAGCGCTGTTTCCATTCCTTGAAGCACTTCTCATATGTGCTTTTTGGTACGGCTTTGAGGTCTACCAGCGATGCGGTCTTTAACCCCTCAATCGTGGCAAAACGCCGTCCTTTCATCAATTTTTTTAAGATTTGTGAACAGGAAAAAGTCGCAGAGGGCCAAGTCCGGTTTCTGGCGAAAAAATCACTAACAAGCAAGGTCAAAATTCACCAATTTCGAAACAAACTTTGCTGCCACACGTTTCATGTACAAAACATCCGAAAAAATTGCATGGCATGAGCCAACCGATATTCCGACATCCTCAGCAACTTCTCCAATAGTGATTCGACGATTTTCCATAACAATTCAATTCACTGCTTCCTCAACGATTCCATCGGTTGTTAACGTGCTGGTGCGTCCATGCATGATGCTGCATCGTTATAAATATCTTCTCTGTTCTCTGTGAAAAGCTTATACCACTTGCTCAAAGTAGACTCGCCTATTGCCACAGTCTACATTTTAAATGAGTTGGAGCGCTTATCTTTTACCAAAAATTTAATACAAATTCTTTGATTAATTTTTTTTCTTCTTTCGATGAAAAAAATCGTCAAGGACACCAAAACACGTCTAACCTATCTGTCAAAAGCAAACAAAAAATACAAAATGGCTGCATGGGAACATGTATAACCACATAAAAAAAAAATTGAATTAAGTTTGAACTACTTTTGCTAGAAACGTCAACTTCGCTTGGGAACCTGGTGTCTGCACGAAATCTTTCCATCGAACATTATTTTGTGCAACTGTCTAGGCTTGTTTCCATGAACTAGTGATTCCGAATAATTCTTATAGAATGAACCAACTTCAAGTTGTTCTTGATGTTGAGTGTCACGAATTGCGCCTTATTGACGATTGTGTATAGCATGGAGAACTAGGAATACTTTTGTTGGGTATGAAATAATCGGAAATATTTAAAAATTGTTAAAAAAAATCTCTGTTTGAAAGGAGGTCAAATTCATGTTCACTGGAATGTAAGCCAGTAATCTAAGCACATGAGCCTCAGAAGCTTAAAATCTCTACTAATATAGGCTGTCCCAAATCTCACGGCAGCAATATTGTTAGAAAACAGAGGGTTTAAATTCATAGCATAACCACCGATCGTGATCATACTTTTCAGGAAACTTTTATTGATCTATCTGAAGATTGTCTAATATGAGCTCAATCGTCTGGATGTATGCAGCTAGTGACGTAGTGTCTGGGCCAGAGCCGCATGAAAAGCAAGTGGTCACTGCGAATCAACGCTAACTACGACTCAGTGTCAGAGCTAGAACGTCTGAGGGCCATCCTAACGGAAACGGGCATTGCTACAGAAAATTATGTCTTTTGTATCCTATATATACAAACATATATACATATCTTCATATGTACTCGTGTATACAACATTCATTTTTCTATATATACCATATGTAGACAGATCCAGAATTTACATAGAAAATCCTTCGAGTATCTGCAGAGATATCTGAGATATTGTAAGATTATATTATTAATATTAAAGTTTTTATGAGCAAAAATCGACAAAATAACTTGCCAGAGAGTAAAATCCCGGTTTCAGTACAACAGATAAGAATCATAACCAAACCTTTACTGTTACTCATATTCGTTAAAATTTGTATTTTTTTCTTTTGTTGCTGTTATTTTCACAAGCAAGTTGTCATAATTACGTTCTCCTGAACGATAAACGGTGCAAGATATATCAATACAAAAAAGGAGATCAGCTTATTTCAGAAATTATTTCCGTTATGGAATCTATACTAATATTATAAAGAGGTAAATTTTGTGAGTTTGTGGCGTTGTAGGGGGTAATCTCTGGATGTACTGAACGGATTGTGAAAAATCTTTTACCAATAGAAAGCCACGTTATTTGTGAATAACATAGGCTATAATATATGACGATATACACATAAATGTAATAAATAAATGTAAATAAAAATTAAATGTAAATTAGTAAGTATGAGCGACATGGCGATAATTAAAACATGATGTAAAGCTGAAAACCACATTTTGTAGAGCATTTATGTATTTGTCTCATATGGTAATGTGTGCGTGATAAGAGATAAAGAACGAAAGTATACGTATAAAGTAGGCATAAATTAGTATGAGCGAGATGGCGATAATTAATATATGATGTATAGCTGAAAGCAACAGATTGTATAGCGTTCATGTGTTTGTCTCATATGGTCATGTGTGCGTGATTAAAGAGAAAGAACGAAAGTAAGAGATAATTTAAAATATCAAATACGTGAGACAATTTTATTAATGTTCGTGCGCGGCCAACGCGATGGCGTCGCATCGGTCGGTTCCTTAAGCAGTGGACGTTGACGAAATTGATATTTTCGAAACGTAATACGCACACTTTGGACACTGTTTTAAAAAAAGTTCTTATCAGAACTACTTTTTTTCTTTATAGTTTTCATAATAAGTTCTTTTCAGAACTTCTTTCAATTTTATTGTTTCCTTAAAAAGTTCTTTTCAGAGCTACTTTCTGTCTTAATGTTTCCATAAAAGGTTCTGAATATATAACGTCAGTATGCCTAAAAGAAAATTACAACTATCTACACATACATCCCAGACAAGAGCGGCTATAGTACGCCGAATGGGAGAGACTTCCTCTGAGCATGCACAGCGCCTTGCGAGTGAAAGAGAATACAGATCGCAAGCGCGTGCTGGAGAGTCTAGCAACGAACATTCGCAGCGGCTTGACAGCCAAAGAGCAATTACCTCAGCAAGACGTGCTAGGGAGACTAGCACCGAAAGGCTGCTTATAAAAGAGTTACGGCCATTCTCACAGGGCCAGCAGTGGAACAACTGGCTTATGCTCCGCGCATACACATGATTCCGACGGATTTACCAATACCATTTAAGAGGCTGCAGTATCCCGTCAAGATCTCTTTTGCCCTCACTATTAATAAGTTGCAGGGTCAAACATTCACTCTGGTGGACATTGACCAGAGAAAGCAGTGTTTTTCTCATGGGCAGTTATATGTTGGCTTATCTCGGATTGGAACTCCTGAACGACAATATATTTTGGTACCAAATAATAATATTACATCTAATCTAGTATACAGAGAAGTTTTGAACAATTAAAATAAACATAATTTATTCAATCAATTTTAGCCCGGTAATATAGCCAAATTGGAAGGAGTTGCAGGGGGAAGGAGTTGTGGAATGAGTGGTTGGGTAAGGGGGCATAGGGAAGGTGGGGCAGGGGGAAGGATTGGCAGGGGATGTAGTGGCAGTGGGAAGGAGAGGCAGGTGGAACGGCAGAAACGCGCCGCGTATTAGCTAGTGTAACTATAAAATTAAACTTTCAGCAATGAAATATTTTAGTGGCCCATTTTCAACACTAGATACTTTCTCTTATCATGTAAAATTTTTTCTTCAGCCTATTTTCAAATATATATATATTTTACAATGCGTCGTTGAACCCATTGAAATTTTATTGCCTTAAACATAAATGAAATGAAAAGCATTAATTAATAGAAATTGTCAGCACTTGAAATTTACATATGACAAAGCGTCATAAAACATATACGAGTATTTTCATACTGCTCTCGTATAGATACTGTATCTTTATGTAGTAGTATATATATATATATATATATACATATATATTTTTAGGCAAGTAATTAAAACGAAAAAAATGCTTTTAGTCGCACAAACTCATGAACTTCATTGGAATTCGTAACACATAATAATTTTCAAAAACATATTTTGTGTAATATAATTTATTAGGTTTTGAACAGCTGCTGTCTGTCCGTCTGAAGGGCAGTCTTCAATAACAATTACAAAATTACTGAGTCATATAAAATATCAAATTCCAAGCCATTGAAGCAAAATATACTAAAGACATGCTCATGTCATTTCTTTCAAAAAATAAATTCAAATTCAAATAATTATGTCAAATGTTTCTTGTTTTCTTATTGATTTATTGTTTTATTATTTACACATTATAGTAAGGCATTTGTTTTAATCTTCAAAACGTTCGCAGAAAAAGGTCAAGTCTCGAATATGTTTTCAATAAAATTTGTAATTGCACACAATCAGTTTGAATTTCGATTTTCTTACTTTATTTATTGAAATTTTTAATGCTAATTAATCGCTTTCAATTTTGCACTTGACTGAGTATCTTTTTTATTTTTTTTTTTTTTTGTTTTTTCTTTTATACATCATTTAATTTCATTTCATTTCAATTTATTTGTAAAGTATTTAAATTTTAAACTTTTGACGCATTCTTTGTATTTGTCCAACTGAAGCTGAAGCTGAAGCTGAAGCATTTTATACAACAATTTGCCAATTCAGTGGCTTCACTTTGGCAAAGGATTGCGAAATTATTTTTTGATGAATGCTCTTATGCAGATACTCAGTTAAAACTATGCGAGTGCATACATACCTATGTAGATACATACGTTTTTATTATGTAAATAGTTTTGTTTAAGCAGATAATTGCTTTTTATGTTGATTATTTGTGCTTTTATTGTTTACTAAATTTGCACACGTCATTAGTTCTAAGTCTTTGCTTTTGTTATTGTGTATCACTATATGAGCGAATCGATTTGTACCTATACCCTGTATTCATAGCGTAAGTTGATATGGTAAGTTTGTTTGTAACAGGCATGAAAAGGCGTGCCTTACACTATAAAGTATAAAAGAAATACTCCTAAGACTATCAATCGATGGAAACGAAGCTACCTCGGAGATCTGTTAGAAACGTCTTCATACATGGACGAAGGGTGCATCCCTAATGTACATGGCTAGAGACGAAATGGCACAGAGGCATATATTTGATCGGAATTTTATGATCAAATAGTCCGAAAAAAACGTCAGAATGTTCATTCGTGCTAAAGCAACGCACCATCAAGTGGTAAACGGATGAATCCCCGACAGATTTTGGTACAGGCCTAGGAGTTGTAGGCACTAGAACTCACTATTGAGAGTCAAGGGGAAAACACACCTGTATCTTCCAAGCAGAAATGTGTGCCATAATCAGATGTGCGCAATTTAACCTAGATAGAGGCTATCACAACTGGAATATTGCTATACTCTCAGAGAGCCAGGCTGCGTGGAAGGCTCTTATCTTCAACCTAGCTCGGACGAAGCTAGTACTTGAAGCATATGGTCTATTGGAAAAACTCGGCGAACATAACCGAGTCCCTCTGTCGTAACAGTATTCCAGGTAATGATCAAGCAGACAAGCTTGCAAGGCAAGCAGCAACCCTATTGATATGACCTGAGCCGTATTGTGGTATCGAGAGACATACTAGTATATCGGAAGTAATCCGCAAGGAGAAGGATATAGGAAAAGAACAACACTGCGCTACAAGCCAAGGACTAAGACAAGAAAAGTTACTTCTAAGGGGCTGCAACCCGAACAGTTCGAAAACTAAGCTTCTAAGCTAGAATGGAACCAACTAAGAATATTAACAGGATTGCTAGCAGGCCGCTGTAGACTAAACAAACATTTACATGTTTTGAGGATACATAACTCACCCGAATGCAGATTCTGTGAGTACGAGGAGGCAACCCCTCTTCACATTCTTACAGAATTTGAAGCTGTAGCTAGAAGCAGACTGCAGACGCTAGGTAATCACTTTAGAAAGGAGCAAGTGAGTAGTTTGGACCCTAGGAAAGTATTAAGATTCATACAATATATAGGCTTAGGGCAGGTCATCTAAATCAGTAGGACAGATAACAGACCTTTTACTTCGCGGTTTTTATATGTCCCCATCATAAATAAATACCCTATAAAGTATATATATTCCCGATCGGAAGACGAGTCGATGTCCATCTGTTTGTCCTTCTGTCCAACCATCTGTTTGAACGAACACATCTCAAATATTATAAAAGATATAGAGACTTCAAGTTTATATATTTATACTCTCATTTTCCTCTTAAGACAGCTAGTATTGATTGAATATGCCAGCTCCACTTCAAAGGGTAACACTAATACAAGCATGGTCCTTATTTTAAAGATTTCGTGTAAATATTTTTTTTGTTTCTGTTGTCAAATACGCTAATGTCACCAAATCTGCTATATCATATGAAAAATCCTACTGCACAAGTGCAAATCACGCCACTATAAGGGCAAGCTCCCATACAAACATGTCTTCCAGTTTTAATTTTTTGTATGAAATTGTCTCTGGTATTCCCTCCTGTACGAGCCAAGACAAATTCGCCATATCTCAGCAACAAATTGACGTACGAGACATATCCAGAAAGTAGTAAGTGTACTGAATTTTTGTAGGTTTTAAAATTTTGTATTGAAACAAAAAAATTACGTGATACTTTAGTACAGAATGTAAGCTATTTTTCGACATAGTCACCATTCCTATCTATGCTGGTGGTGAAGCGGGGTATTAAGTTTTTGATGGCTTCCTCGAAGTAGTTTCCCACCAATCATTTGAGACCCACCTAGCGAACAGTTTCCGATATCCGAGGGTTTCTAAGATTGTTTCATGTAGTAGAGATCTGGAGTTTTGCGGAAACATTGCAGATAGTTCATCTACAGTCAATCTGCGATCGTCACGGAGCGCATTTTCGTTTTTTTCCACAATTTCGTCAGTCACAATTGAAGGTCGAACTTCCGCTCCTCTGATCATCATGCACAGACGTACGATCGTTTTTAAACTCGCAACACCACTTGTACACACTCGTACGATTCATAGCTTCATAACCATATGCAGTTTTCACCACATTATAAATCACGGAGGACGCCGCGTATTTCGCACTTGGCGGGTGACTGGATTGACATTGTTCACGAAACGTGTTGTCGCGTCGACAGTTCGCAACGTACTGACCTCGAACCGGTCTCGTTGCAAAGGGGAGAAGTCAAACTAAAATCCCTCCGGCCGTGAGAGCCTCTTTACACTTACTTTCTGGATATGCCTCGTAGATAGATGAGATTTAGTTAATATGTATATTTCGTACCAAAAATTTAAAAAAAAAATTCATGAATTTCTTAGCACGATAACGATGCGAATTGACAGTAAAATTGTAGGGCTGAGTGCTGAGTATTGGGAAAAAAGCCGTTGCCACGCCTCCATATATTGTACATAATACAAAAAGAAGTGGGAACTTAGCATTCGCATACGTATTTCGTTTATTTTAAGGTAAAGATTAAAGATTTTATGAAGCCATGCACCGAAACAAAGTATGCAAATCGTGTAGCTAACATTTAAGTTAGTGGATAAATGAGAAATGAAGATATTTGAAGTTTGGAGTAGTTATTATTGGGATCACTAAAATGATTGTTATTTTATTGATTCATATTTTTAATTGAAATTACGTAGTGTTCATGGCAAGTCATATTCCTTAATCAACTGATATAATATTTTCGACTTTTCAAAAGTAGTCTGAACATTCAGCCGCGAAAATAAGTAACATTACCGGCTTACAAGTCAACACATCCGATGAAAATGATAGCGATTTTGAGGCAGCATCGTCGGAGCCATAAACTATTATTTCAAGATGCCTGATGAACTGATCTGATAAAAGAAGTAGACTTAAAAAAAAATATAAGAGCTATTTGCACCCAGACGTAAAGACAGTATTTTACTTTCAAAAGGTACAAATTACACATTATTTTATCGTAATCGAGAAAACGAATTTCTTGCGACACTTAAAAACGAAGTTTACTACACATTGGCAAAAAGCATTATGCTGTTCCAATTGCTCATTCCAATTATTAAATCCAAAATTAAAGGAGCAGTATCAATCTGTATCTTTCGTTTTATAAAAACTTAAATACCATAATCAACAGCGTGTCACATTCGTGATTTTAAAATGGCAAACTTATTATTAGGACAACAAAACAGCTACACGAAATTTTCTATGTTTCTTTTGTTTGTGAAACAGCAGAGCAAACAGCAACAATTGGATTAAATAAAAAAAACAAGTGTTTGCAAACGAAAAATAAACCGATTCCAAAATCGCCCATTTGATGGTTTTCTCAAGAATTCCATCATCAGAACTTGACCAATATTTTATGGGACAGAATCATTAAAGCCGGTTCACATGGTAAAGAATGACCGACATACTGACAACCTATTCCTTTTGTTGAAGTTGCTTAGAAAAACTAACCTGTGATAGAAAACAACGATTTGGAGACAAAACGTTATACCTAGATTTTGTTTTCAGAGAAAAAATAGTTGCACATAAAATAAGAACTGAGAAGTCGTTTGTGAAGTCGCTGGATAAATCTGGCTCTTGTTTTACTTATACTGGTTTATCAAGATTCCATCAGAACTTAAAAGTCATGGAGCATATGTATCAAGGTCGATTAAATAAAGATGTGTTGACTGATTATTGCTGAAGCATACACTCATACAGAAAGTATCGAAAAAGAAGCTTTATCCATGTAAAATAAGAAATAATGAAATAAACACGTACATGTACACGGCCTGTGTAATTTATATAAAAGTTAAAAAACCCCACAAAATGACGAACAGACAAAGGGTCAACATTGTGTATCCGGTTTGCACTACTGCGTCCCTTTTGTTAAGTGCTTATAAGTTTTCCCCGTGCAAAAGTAGGTTCTTTTCTTTCCCTTTCCCTTTACATATGTCTCTTATGTAAAAGGCGGAGCACCGCCCACTTTTCTACTGTATCTTCTTTCTCAGAAATTCCTCTCGTAATTTTTATAGTCTACGAGTAACGCCACACTTTGATGAAGTTGCAAAGTTTTGTATGGCAAAAATCGAAAATCGACTTCATGAATGGACCGAATGTGCCTAATGCAATGTTTTAGTGGTCTTAAACCATCTTTGCATTATAGCCTTTCACATGAAATCGGTTGGATGATTTCATATTCTATAACAGACAAAGGTAGAACGATTTTTTGTATTTTATATACATACATATATAGATAAGAGCTTAAATAGTCATAATTACTAAATTATTACCATTATTTTGGACTCACCGTTTTGTTTACTGAATTTTTTACATCTAATTCATAATCAGTGTGCTCAAAAACCTATTAACCAGTTTATGTAGAACTGTAGACGTCAAAATACTGTTGCAATATTATGACAATAACATGGAGCATATTGAAACTAACTGTGTATTATAAGTACATTTAACTTCTAAATAGCATCTGTCAAACTCTGACAGAACATTTCGTTTTTCAAGCTCACTGCTTTTGTTCGTGTACTTCAGATTACTCTCTTTAAAACTCATTGCACTTTCGTAGATAAACTAATTATGCCAACTTAGGCGACAAGAATTTTAAGCAGTTTTGACATAGATCAACTTAATAGATCTTGGCTAACTTTTTGGTTTTGTACATACAAAAACATTTCATGGTAAACCGGTAAACTAATTAAATAACATACCGCCAAAGCCATTATCTTTTAAAGCTGCTGTCTCTGAACTGTTTGTATATATCCAAATATGTGTACTTGTACTGTCCCATTTTTCACTCGAGCTATGGATATTATGTATGGTAAAAGCGCAAGTGAATGCGTGCGTTAGGGGAAAAGAAAAGCTTATTACATGTTTTCTTAACTGACAGCCTGCGAGCATGAAATATGCCACACAGAATAAGTATCTCACAGAGAAAACTTCATTTTCACGACGACGACGACTACAATGACGACGAAGTTGTTTTGTGTGGGATAGGCTCAAAAGTAATCACTTATACGTGAAATTCATATTAAATAGCACACGAGACACACTGAGTGGCGACAAATGAAGCTTCTAAACAAAATGTAACGCCAAGTGCGGCTATATGAGACTAGCATAAATTTCTGGAGGCTCATTATGTCAGCCCATAAACAAAAAAAAAAAAAAAATTAAATTATAAGCTCGAACAGCAACATATGCATAAGCATTCGTTTTATGATTATTAAACGATCGTAGCTAATTGAGCGGTTGATAGGAGGATTATATTTAATAATTTATGTGCTTTACATACTCAAATCTTGAAACAATAATTCTGATCGAAAAATACTCGGAATTTTGCATTTAAACGAACTTCGCTTGAGATATTTGTGAAATAAATATTTTCTCGTAGTTGATGCAACTGTCAGATATACTATCAGAAGGTTCGTGCTAAAGAACTTGGTAAAGAAGTTACTGTTACTATGCAAAAAAAAATTTAATTTACTTTTTAAATTAAAAAAAAAACCGACGGAGAGTGTCGATAATGCGAAGAACACAATTATACGAGTGGTATAAAGAGTTCAAATCGGACCGCAGTCCGTTTGATGATTTGCCTCGTTCTGGTCAAGTTGTGAACTTAGCAGGTGTAAAGAAAAAAATATTTGTAAAATCGAACAAACTAAACGTGGGATGTAAGTTTGTGGGAGAATACTCCTAAAAGTGAACGTGCCACGCACTTGGATAATAATGTGTATCCGTCCATACAAAGCCACTATATCAAATGTCAAGTTGATTTTAGCTGAAATGATAAAGTTTTTATGAAATATACCAAAAAAAAGGGCGAGGGCAACCACCAAAAAAAGAGGAAATCTGAACTTATTCTCCATATGTGAAGCAGTCGTCCATAAGAAGCCACTATATTCAATTCTAAGTTGATATTAACTGTGTTAAGAAAGTTTTTCATACAAAATCCTAAAAGCGGCTGATAAGTTTTATGGGTCCTACCCCTAAAAGTGGAAATTTATGTGAAGCTTCCGTCCATAAGAAACCGTCATGTCAAATTTCAGGTCGATATTGACTGAAATAAAAACGTTTTCCATAAGCAAAGTGAGCGGTTTGTTTGTATGGAGGCTAGGCTTGTATGAGGGCTATCCCAAAATCTGGGCGTGGCATGTTAATATGTATACTCTATTTAACTGCAATAAAAAGAAATCCAGGTGTACTTTTTTCTGGTATCACCACTCAAATTACCACTCCACGATCACAGCGTTTTGAACCGATTGCGTAGAAAAAATAAAATTCACGGAGGGCACAGAAAGTTATTCCAAAAATCGATCTATGTATAGTAATTCAAAGATTGCAAGATTTCATCTAATGCGTATTACTTTGAAGAATACAAAATAAATATCGAAAAATAGTTTAACCATTTTCATTTTATTGACAAATTCCGGGTACATTTTGATCAGAAGCTAAACTACTTGAACTCCATGAAAACGCTCTGTCAGTGTCTAACAGCAAGTGACAACTAAATATTTATTTATACACCATTGTTACAAGAACCAGATATAAAAGTGCTGCACTTGATTCTGGCATGAAGATACACTTATACGTATAATGTACTATAAAAGATACTATCCAAAAGATACACGGTCACTTTTGGCCAACAACCGAGTCAGTCAGTCAGTCAATACATCATGGACGTTTATTTGATCGAATGGCGAACATTTCACAATGTCCAACAAAATCGCTGGCAGCACATCGAGACAACTTGAATTGAGTTGAATTGAGTTGAGTTGAGTGGAGTGGAGTTCAGCTGAAGTTGATTGGATTTGAGTGCAGTAGAACAGCTGAGAAATTGTATCTTTAGTATTTTTTGTTTGCAATGACATTGAAAAATGTTAAATAATCAAAGCTGCTTTTTCTTTTTATAAATATATCGTAGATACTACATCAATACTTGAATATGTCAACACACAATGAAATTCGACAAAATATTTTTGTAGATGTGCATAAATTTGCTGTCTTTGACAGTATTTCATTCAAATTTGAGACTTTGATTTGTGGTCAGAAAGTAAATCATTGATTGCTTGGACCAAGTGTTGTGCAGTAAATATTGAATTTGGCATAAATATGCATTTAAAAATATAAGCTGTAAGCTTTTAACACTATTAAATCGTGCTGCATTTCATAAATTTTGTATCTATGTTGAATTATTTATTATCCAAAATTATTTTTGGATAAAGAAATGTTGTGCATTGTTTTGTTTTAATATGAAGTACAAAAATAATTGAAATAATCAATTGTGTGGTTATTAAATGAGATAATTAATAGTCATTAAATTCATATATTTCTGTATGTATTTAATTTTAATAATTGTATTTCTAATGGAAATAGAAAATCGAATTGAAATTTCGGCAGCGCGGTTAATAGCTTAAAAATGTAGCTAAGCTGATGCATTTATAACCATAGCGAGACAATAACTTATATTAATACATTAATGAGTATTGGAACCTACCGCACCAAAGAGACTTTTGGTCAAACACTTTAATATTTTCTAACACATAATATATCGTTGAAAAGATCTTTCCACTAGCTTTTAAACCATTTATTCTTTGGCTTAGCAGTTGCAGTATTTAAAAAATTATAGTTCAAGAAATATTTCATAAATCACATTTTGGAAATTTGCCAAAAACTGAAACCAAAATTTCATGCTCATATTTAGTGTGCAAATACGTTGTGAGATTCGGGAAATTTTGATATATGATACATATCTGTGGAACATATGATACATATCTGTGGAAATTCTGGTTTGCAAGATATAGCAACATTCTTACCTATTGATATTACATACGAATAATATGCTCATTTCTTTGCTACTTTATTTTGGGCGTGTAGTTTAAAAATGGCAGAGTGTGCGAGAGAGATTTCTATAAATATGTATGTGTATAATACCAGTTGTGCCCGACGTTTTCCGGTGTAGAACACATTGTTATTACATATCAATTTTGAAAGCGCTGAGGCTCATTTTCGCTAAACGAAGCCATAAACAGACAAAATTGTTGGATTCATGCCACTGAAATTTCTTCATAATTACATAAGATACACATAGTTTGGCCGGAATTTGTTCGGTCATCGGACCACTGTTCTTCGTAGATGACGCTGAAGCGATGACGACCGCATATTGGGACCATTATCGCGCCATAATAACGGATTTTTTTACGCCAATTGTGGCGCTACAGCAAGTTATACCTACGGCGAAATTTGACCAAGTTTTTTCGCATAAATGTCTTCCTCTTCTTTACTCTATTTGAACCGCTCGCAGAAGAGAAACTTTTGTTTTTACTATTTGCTCAACTACTCTAAAAACCGAAGTAGCATATTATTGGTGCGTAAAATGGTAGGGTGGAGTTATTCGCGGGATGGAGTGGATTACGATTGGATCGTATTGGTTTGATTGTCTAACTGGTTGCGAAAGGAATCTGTCTTTATCTAAAAATTGTCTATGTAGCATGATTATCTGCGAAATGAAGTCAGTGGGGTGGAGTGGTTCACTAAACTGTTTGAAACGTTTATGAAGTTAGCTCAAGTATAACTATAAATTTATCAATAGACAAATTTATTATAGACTATAAATAATTTCAGCTCAATATTCTCATGTATATTAACCTTTGATCATCTTGATCAAATATTTAAAACAGTTTGCGCCAAATTTTGAGTTTGAACCACTCCACCCCACTATTTTTCAAAGTCACGTTGGAAAAACTGGCTACAGTTGCGCCAGTTTGAAAATCTGCAGTAATAGAAAGTTATGGTTTGAGAGAGAGATAGGAACATTTAAATAAAAATCCGAACCACTCCACACCACCCTACATTTATAATGTGCTATAAGCTAATTGTTACAAAATCATTAAAACTCTATTTATTGCAGTGAATCATACTGATGCAATGCAGCAATATCGCTCCCACATTATTTGTGACTTTTTGTGCAATTTATTGCAATAACAATTAAAAAGCCAAAAGTGAGCACTTAACTTTTATCAATATTTAAATTAATTTTCAACTTGAAAGCAATCTAAACAAATAAATACTAGCAGTATCATGCACTACATTGCACGATAAGAAGTCACTGTCGATAAGTTGTCTAACAAAGACAGAAAAGCGAAAGGAAAATGCCAGGTTAAAAGCTGCAAAAAATAGATACAAAAAAAGATACAAAAATGTTTCTGTACTAAAAGACGCTCAAGTGCACGAAACGAAGTCGTTTGATAAATCAGTGAGAGTACGAGTTGCAGTAAGTAGCACTAGTATCTAATAGTGGCAACAACATTTTCAACAATACTTGTACGATGACGACAACTAATGCTACACATTGCTGACATGTTGCGCAATAACTTAAGTGCAGGCACAAAGCAATACAACGTTCCAGCATTAAAACTTGCGGCCTTTATACAAGAATTGCTCTATTCTAAGACTACACAATACGGGCTGTGCCAGCTGATGCCTCAAAATTGTTGCAACAAGATTTTAAGTGGCAGCGCACTTTATTGCACACATAGACATGCATAGATACTCGTACTACTTGCAGTAACTTGTCGCTGTCGACAAATGTATGCAGCATGAAGATACACCCGCCACCTGCCATCAGTTTGCTTCAAACATCAACATATCACTGCTGCTCTTCTTGCATCAAGTTCAATGTTTGCCTGTATGTATCTTTTTTTTTATTTTGTGTTTGCCTCAGCTGCAGCTTGGTGTGTGCGCCTTTAGGGCGTTTTCGTTGCTGGTTTGATTGAAAATCAAATTAAACTCAATTTCAAAGGTAAATGTAGTCCAGGTCTGTTAGCAAATAGAACATCAGTAGATACAACAATGTACAATTGTATCTAAAGACATATAGCTAGTTTTACTTGCATTCTATATTGCACATAATTGCTACTGCATGCTTTTGGTCTGGCCCAAAATTTATTGAAATGGTAAAGATTTCTATCAGTCTTTTATTTTGCAATTTAGTCAATTTCAATGGTAGAAGCTAGCGTCTGCACATAAGTGATGAACGATTAAACACTTTAAAAGTTTGAGTTGCTATAATTATCCATAAGCTGCTTCACGATTCATTAATACTGAGAAGATGCCATTGTCCTTCTCCTTGTAAATTCGACTGAAATTTATGATTGGAAAGAGTCGATAAATCTATTTAAACTATGTCATTTAAATAAAGTGGACACTTTGTACGTCACCTATCTAAGTTCTGCCATGCTGAGTTCATATCGAAAACAAACTATTTGAACTGTGAGTACTCAGCCTACCAATTTTGCTGTTAAAAAATGATGTTCCGATTCAATTTCTGGAATATTACGGAATATTATTGACTTCTCAGAGTTATGTCATGTTAAAATGTTCCTTGTGAAACCAAATAATTACTAAACCGATTCCGATCAATTTATTCGTAATCGAAATTTTGAAGAGGAAGATTTTTTAAGGTTTGTGATAGAAAACAGATATGTAAAATGAACTCTTAAGCAATAAACAAGAAAGAGTACACTGCCATGGAGACTTTATCAGTTTTTAAAATTTTATAAACAAAATGAAATGGAAACAAATGGAAAGTTTTGCAGAAATTTTTGAGTTATCAGAAAGTGATAAAGAGTTCTTGCAATAGATGGCGTTATACGCATTTTTGAATTACAAATGTATACATAATCCGATAAAGTGTCATATTTTTTGACAGATGACAGTTCAAACATCTTTTAAGAAAAAATGTATTTGTTTATAGTTTCGTTTGGTTTTTACATCAAATTAAAAATGGAAGCTCAAACAGTATCGAAATATTTTACTTTTTTTACTTCCACAAAGAGCAGAACAGACATACCTTTGCAAAATGGCAAAAAAAACTTTACGGGGAGTATACCATACAAAAGCGTTAGTTCTCTAAATTTTGTCTTGGTGCTCTTGATGTCAATAATGTTCCTTGTCCAGGAAGGCAAGTTGAAGCTGATATGACCAAATTATGGCTCCAATTGAAACAAATGCACATTCGACTACTCGCGCCACTACGAAAACACTGATTATTCAGCATTCAGCGGAGGCTTAAATTTTTCAGAGAGCTCGATATATGGAATCGTCATAATTTCAAAGAAATACATCTCATCAACAGTAATAATTTTGCCAATACTCATTTCAGTCACAACAAAATTGTTCCGTTTTTTTGAAGCGCCTCGTGACCAGCGATGAAAAACTGATTGTTTACAACAACGTTCAAAGTAACCGATCGTGACGTAGTGAAAATAAGCTATTCCTAATGATATGCAAAGTCCATCTTCAAAAAAGAAAAGTTATGCTCTCCATATGGTTGGACTAAAAGGGTGTGGTGCTTTCGAGTTCCTACTGTGAAACCAGCCGATCGATTTTTAAGTGTACTATCGTCAACTGAATGATTTAAATACATCTCTTGTGGAGAAGCGCCCAGAACTCATCAATCGCAAAGGAATAGTGTGCCAGCGTGAAAATACACCATACACAAATTTTTTTGTTGATGATTCATCAGAAGTTACTGCAGCTCGAATAGGAAATTTTGCACCTTTCTCCCTACTCACCGAACTTCATCAGACTACTATAAAGCGAGAGCAAACAGAGAATGAAGCGGGTAAGCAGCTTCGTAACTGATTTCTCGCTTCGCTTTGGTTTTTGCTTTGTTATTATCGTTTCGTATTTGCATCAATCTGGCATCCTTTTGCTTCACGCATGGTATCGCTTCTATCGCACACTCTAACTCTTAATGAGTTTTATTTTTGTTAGAACAGATCTGCTTGAAACTATGATACAAATCACTCACAGTTACAAAACCTTTTCTCACCTGCTTATATCGATACTTGTGCCATCACTAATTTTATTGCATGTTTCTAGTTGAACTTTCTAAAGCACGTTGTATTGTTTTAATTAGATCTTGTAACTATGATTAGAATACATTTTGCTTGTCTGATGCAAAGCGTATTGCAATTTGTGTAAATTTTCTATTTGAAGATCAACCACACACGAATTGTATCGTAGTTCATTTTACCACATTATGTAGAAATTCAGCCACAAAAAACTATTTTGAGCATTTATAAAAATATAAGCAGTATGAATTACAAAGCAAACACTTCTCATTAAGTATAAATCATCATCATGCAATGTCAATAGACTTAAAGTATATGTTCACTCATCTGCCGGTATTTGTTTTTCAAAGCAATTACACGCCTTGCCTGTCCATTTTGAGCGCTATCGATGCACCTAATGTTCATGTCTACACGTTTCGAGTGGCTACTTCATGCAATACTAAACTGGAGACTGACTGTCGGCGAGTCCGTCGGTCGATTGTCGCTTGATTAGACGGCATTACCGGGACGCAAACGCATGCAAATCAAGACACTGTCTGGTGTCTCTCTGTCCGTCTGTCCAATACTCTATTAAGCGTATTTGACTGTGCAACATTGTACGTACTATATGCAGCACTGCGTGTGCCAAGTGGCACATCTAACACGCTGTATATCAATGCAACAACAACAACAACAACAACAACAAGTACAAATACAATGCACACAAATCGCACAGTCAGCGCATGCGTCGCGTGCTCTTTGAGTTGTTTTTTCCCCCTAGATACATGTGAGTAAATGTATCTTTTTATAGCTACAAACCTAGCCAAGCACGCATATTGGTCATAAAAAAACGCACGTTTGGATGCATCTGGCCGGCTGTCTTTTAAAGTCTATCCATTTATGTACGCTACATTTGTACCATATGTCCGTGTACTTGTATTTGATTCGATACGTGCGAAATACTTTTCATGTTCATTGTGAATATTTTTAGGTTAAATTTTAATTGCCGTTCGACATTGGAAATTAACTTAAAAACTGTAAAACGACAAAAAGTTGAAGCTAAATGAAGTACAAAGTCGTAAATTAATGGTAAAATATTTATTGTGCTAGGTGAAGCGGAACTAACTTTCTTTGAAAAGCTTAAAATTTGAATATTTTATTGATTTATTGTAAACAGTAAAGATAAATGTTTAGAACATTGTATTTTTTCTTTAAAAATAGAATTTATTCAGAATTTAAGTGAAGTAAAAGAACAGTGATCAAAACGATCAATGAACTAAATGAACTAAAAGACTAGTTAACTTAGTAAACTGATTGGCAAGTGTACTAAACAAACAAACCAGTGAACTAAAAAAACAGTGTACTAAAATGACTAACTGACCAGTGAGCTGTATAACTACCCAGTCGACTAAATAAAATAATCATTGATTTAAAAGAAGATAATGTGTATTAAATAACTGAAAAGTGTACTAAACAAATTAACCAGTGTACTAAAATAACTAACTGAGCACTGAACTAAATAACTGAGCAGTAAATTAATAGACCAGTGATCTAAATGACTAATGTGCCTAAAAGAACTAGCTAACCAGAGAGCTAATTAAACTAACTAGCCTTGAACCGAAATTTTAGTACTCAAACTAATTGACCAGTATATTAAATGAAGCAACTAACGGGTATACTAAACGAACTGAATAGTAAAGAAAATGATCTACCTAATTAGTGTACTAAACAAACAGTGAACTAATTGACCATCGTACTAAATGATCTAACTGACGAGTGTACTAAAATACCAAGGAACGCAAGTGGTTTCGCAATTTTGACACTATATTCTGCAGACAGTATGTGCAACACCTTAAAGCCTAAATCCATACGCCATATTCGAACAAAAGAAGTGTAAAAGAATATGGAGAGTTTTACATGTTTCAAATCATTCAAGGCGCTCAGCTCAGACGGCAATTCAACCTTTAGAATATCTTACGTACGTATTAAACTCCTCGATTTCTCAACTAATTGTCCCAGATCCAGCAATGTCCCAGCAATGATTGTACAGCTTCTGAAAATTGGCACTGAAGCTGAACTCGAATTCTGTTATAGGCCTATTAAACTTCTTTATACTCGTTGTTATATTCTCGTATTGTTATATACTCGTATTGTTATATGCTCGTATTAATATTGATGACAGAACACTTCCGACTAGCGCATTACAATCATAGTTTCAGAAATAGCTGCAAGCAGGACTTCAACACTGATGGAATCAACAGGCCGAGGCCATGGGAACGTACGGTGATTGTAGCTCTAGACTTCAACAAGGCATTTGATACAATTGATCATGCAATCTTGTTTCTAGACCGGGACTACACCTTACTAACCGACAAAATATGCTATGCTTAAACTAACCCAATGGCAGGATGACATACGTTGAGTTCTTGGGGCGAGGCCGGGGTATCGCAACTGAATGTGCCAATCTGCAGTTGGCAAAGATGCCTCTGCCTACTCCCTTGTATAAAATTGGTTGCCTATGCGGGTGATTGTTCCATTTTTTTCTACAGACGTGGAACTCGATGAAATTTGTGCGAGAATTAATATCTATTTGAAGAATTTGTTGAATTTTTTCAATGCTCGCATCCACAAGCTTTCAACTCACAAGTCGTTGGCTTCCATCTTCACCTCCTGCACTAAAAAGTTTTGGATGGAACTAGACCTCTTTGCTGTGGGCTTGAGTATTCCGACAGTTTAGTACCTGAAGATACTTAGTACGCGAAGCCAACACGAATAATCTGCTAAAGTGCTGATCTTCAAGCTGTAAGAATACAAAGTTATTCGATGATCTACCTTAAATTATGCAGCTTATATTTGGAATCCTTAAAGAGTACAGAATAGCGCTTTGAGAACTGCCACTGATTGTTTACAATTGACTCCTGAATACCTTCTGCATAAAGCAGCGATGTTGATCCATGTTCACGAACATAATGAACTGATCTCGAAGCAGTTTTTATTACGTTTCCTATAGGAGTTATCGTCCCAATCATGGACGAAAAGAATTGTATCAAGTCTTATCTCGACCAAAGAGAGAAGCTTTTTTATATATCCAGTAAGACTCAATTGCACAAAGATGCAGTGAATGAGTCAAGAAACTATCACAGTACACTATTGTGCACGGTGGCAGGACACCAACTATTGATAAAAGTTAAAAATGTCTCGCTCGTTCCACCAGTATTCAAATAGCACCAATACAACTTTCAATTCCGTCTGATGCAGTTGAGCCCTGCAGATTTATGGACCTGCCCATTCGGGATAGCCTCGTTTCTGTGGCTTCACACCAAGGGTTCCGCTTCGGTTTATATTTCTCTTACATTATACATATTTTTTTGACCAGTGAAATGAACTAAATCAACAGTAAAAATAAACACATATAACCGATTAGTTCATCGGCCAAAATTTTAACACAGAACTATCAATAGTTCTTTTAATTCAATTATAATCAGCAACTTAAATAAACAAACAGAAAACTAGAAAAAAAAGTAAGTAATAAAACGACCAGTTTACAAAATAAACAATTTCTTGTTTGATTTAGTTCCTTGAGTTGAACTAGAAAGATAATTGTAATAAGCACACAGAATAATAAACCACCAAACATAATTTAAGTAAACATTTTGATCTAATGAAATGACTAATGTACTATATAAACTAACTGACCAGTGAACTAAATGACCAGAGAACTAAATTAATAGTAAACTAAATATACGAAATGGCCGATCAGTTCATGGGGGAAACTTTATTACTAAATTAGTTTTGTGAACTAGAATGACCAACTCAAATCAGCAGACAGAAAAATAGAACCACTAATCAAAATTATATATATAAAGGACAAATTTAAGATAATACAGTGAAATAAATAAACTAACTGGCAACTGTACTAAATGAACTAACTGACCAGTGAACTGAATTAATCAAATGACCAATGCACTAAATAAACTATTTGACCATTGAACTAAACGGCCAGAAAACAAAAAAAAAGCAGTGAACTAGATGAACTAAATTAACAGTAAACTAAAATACCGATTAGTTAATCGGTGGATATTTCATTACTGAACTAGTTCTTCAATTGAACTAAAATGATCAACTTCAATAAGCAGACAAAAAAATCGACCCACCAATTCAAATTTAGGGTAATCAGCTACTATTTTCAACATTTTTAAAATTATTTCACTAATCACATCATACGTCATGAAAGTATTGTAACGACTTTTCAAGCAACTTGTTCTATAAATATTTGACATTTCGATTTCCATTTTAGTTTCAATATTTCCGTGTCACTCTACATCGCTGCCACCAGTTTCTGTCAATGCCATCAATAGCGACCTTATCTTAAACACTTAATGGTCAGTGACATGTTCCCTGATTGACTTTTGATGCTTTCGTTTGTACATCAGAGAGCGGTGTTAAACCCTTTTCTGCATCAGTTTTAATGCACAACACTTTGCTTTGACACTTTGCTTGTTCCGGTTCGATTTTAATATCTTGGATGGGCTGCTTTCATTACAACTGAGCTGAGCTGAATTGTCCAGCATGTTGTGGAACTCGTTTTTCTGTATTGCTTTAGACCGAATTATCAACGACAATACGCTTGGGGAAGAGCTACATTGCTACTGTTTTTGGCGCTTTTGTTCTGTGATGGGAACTTGTTGCTAGCTAGCTTGCTAGCTTGTTGACAGCTGCTATTGTTGGTTTTAGATTGTATCTGCTTACAATGCATTCAATCTTCTTGTTGTTATTGTTGTTGTAGTTTATATCTCGATGCGGGTTAACGCCTATTTGGCTTTTGTTCCGAAGGTGTTAAGTTGCACACAATCTGTTTTGTATTTCTCAAATTTGATGCAATTAAATTCGAATTTAAGCATGGAAATTTGATATTGTACTACTACATAATTTAAAGCTTTCTTTTATGTATGTTAATACGTTTTTAAATAACTTTCATACAAGCGTAATAAGTTTATTTTCAAACAAAACAAATTAAAGGTTTTTTATGTTATTGGCTCTTATTCGACGGCGTTGTCAATAAGCGCCGCTAATACTTGTTGATGCGCGCCCGTATTAACTATTTTATAGACATGATAACAGGATGAAGGAGTGCAAGGATTGACTGCTGACGAATATCAAATAAAATCCAAATTTAAACATGCACCAAAAAGTAAAAATCCGTGAAAATAAGCAGCAAATGCAAACAGTGGTGGAGTTAGTTTTATACGATTGTTTGCAAATGTTTTATTGTATTTGCAATTTTTTATATTAGTGTGTTTATCCGGTTGTGATTATGGCTACTATACCGCGCGTCAATCTCAAAACCTACCTAAATAATAGCAAAGCGCATACAAAGTAAAACACGGCATCTTCTATCTCTTTCACTCTCGCAGAGTTTTTACAACTTGTAACTACACATCCGTTCAAAAGCTCGAAAATAATACTGTTATCGAATACTGCTTCACGAGAGTCTTTCTGACAAAAGCATCAATAGCAGCAGTTTGCAAATAGCATTTCCCACGTTTACCCACTCAGTTTGTGGCAGTCATTCTTTCGTACTCGATTGTTCGATAACTACTACTACTATTTTGTGTATCATTTGCATTTTGTTCCAGGCACCTATTTTAGTGCTCATATTCTCTATTTAAAAAACTTTTTGCTAAACTATAAAAATATTATTAAAATTGATTCGAAAACAATTCGAATAGTTTTTGCTTTAGCGAACAGACGTTTCTGTGTCGGCAGGGAGGCTGCTTGCATAGTATAGTTTAATATTGGCGTATGTGCGTTTGTATTTCATGTAAAGCATATGTGTGTTTGATTCGTTATGTGAGTGACGATTGTGTAAGACTTTTAGTCGCAAAATATTCGACCGATATTGATGAAATTTAAAATTAATAATAAGTCATGGATTTTTCCGGTGTATTTTTAGCTCAATGAATGTTAATTCTAACAGATTTGCGACCAAAATACCTATACTTCCCGACTAGTGGTGTGTATCAATCTGCTTGATTGACCTTACTCCACAAACTACGCCACTGAATGTAAATAAACGTATGACAAAAGTACAAAGAACAACAGCAACGAATAAAGTCAAATTTTGCATGCAAATCCTTTAAATCAAACAAAACAAATTACAACTCGTTGTATGGAAAAAAAATATAGAAATGAAAAAGGGAAAAACTCTACGCGAGAAAAACCAAATAAAAAAATGCAAATCCAAATACGCAAACTGCAAATTCAAAAACAGAAGCACACATTTAATAGAATCGCATCGAATTTTTTGAGCGCTTCCTGCGTAGTTTTCGAGATTGTAAATCTGTATATAAGGTTAAGCGTTTCACTGATTTAGGACCGTTTCTTTAACTGATTTAGGACCGTTTCTTTTGAAATTAAATATACAGACTATTCGATATTGAGGCACTCAAAATCATCAACTAACTCATAAGGTGCATTTATATTCACCAAAAATTAAAGTGTGGAGCAGTATATGCTGAAAAAGAGTCATTGGCCCGTACTTTTACGAAGAGAACTATGGCACGATAGCAATGATTAACGAAGAACCATACATACATATATCATTATATAGCTCAATGAAAACGTCATGGATGATAACTTATTTTAGTAGGATGGCGTAACATGATTTACTGCTCGCACAGCAATCGATTCGGATGTTAAAGAAGATGTACTGTAGTCAACTGCTTTCAAAAAGTGACGATTTCGACTGGATACTCGGACAGCAATCGATTCGGATGTTAAAGAAGATGCTCTCTGATACTCAACGCGGAACTAAAAGCCAATAGAATATCGCAGGAATTCCACAAGAAACTCTTTAAAAAATTGCTGGAAAACGCCAAAGATAGAGAAGATTTATGTGTGGCTGTAGTAGAAGGTCATTTGCCAGATATTTTTCCCAAAAAGATACTAAATAAATTGTACAAATTCATTCCCTAGCATTAAATCTTTGCTGATGTGTGAGTGTGCTGATGCATAGTTTAAGTTATTGTATATTAGATAAGTTTAAAGTGTCAGAGTCGCGTCAGATTTACTGAAAATCAAATTTAAAATAGTAAACTCTAACATTATACTTTTCCGCTTTGGTGTAGGGTGTAAAAATGCAAATCAAAATACAAAAACTCTTAATACCCAATAAGAAAAAAAAAATAAGTAAAGCAAATGTGTGCTACTGTGTGTGCACTCTATAAGACAACTTAGTATGTATGAGTGTGTGTGTGTGCTTGTCTGATCTGTGTTATAGGGGGAAAAAACTATTTGACACTGAAATTGTTAAGCAAATTGTTTGCCTAACACTCGTTTCACTTCAATTTTCCCCTTCAATTTAGCGCAGAATACGCGGCATGCTAGCTTCTTGGCTTGCCACCAATGTTACCGTGAGTTTAAGCTACTCAAATACCAATTTGAAATGTGTTGAGTTGTGCGCTTTCGCCCTTTGCAGAAATTACGATGACGACGACGACGACGACGACGACGACGACGACGACGACGACGACGTAGAAAAGCGCAACAAGAACAACAATAACACAGATGATGCTAATAAAACAAAATACTGCGCGCACAAAAGATACTTTTAAGGGGCAGGGAAGCATCTGAACGTCAACATTAACGCCAACAGCGCTGTTTGTAACGCAGTCGAAAAGAGCTAAGCAAAGATGACACACTAGCATAGATTTTCCCATAGCGTATGTTGCGACGGACGGACGGACGGACGGACGAACGTATAGACGGACGAACAGATACATTCACATACACTTATAACGTATCCCGGAACGCCCAGATTCTTTGCTTTTGGCGCCCTAAGCTGATTTGTGGCATTTTCAATAGTGAAATATAAAAAAAAAATGTAAAAGAAAAATTATTGTATTTTCTTTATTTTGTTTTTTTTTTTTTTTTTTCTATGGCAGCTAAGCAAATTTGACTTTTCCCTTCGGTTTTCTGTTTCGTTTTTAGTGCTCTCGTTTTCCACATTGGCGCGCGCCACAAATTTCATCTTCAAATTTTTTTTTTTTTTTTTTTTTAATACGCTTCAGATACAGTGTGTATAGTTTAGAAGTTGTTTCATGAAGTTTGTAACGTAAAGAAGTATTTCCGATTTTTGAATCCGAAAAATTTGTTCGGAAGTTATTCGTATTTCACTTTCTGAAGAGTTACTCTATTTGAATTCATCTGGAATTGGCACTATGAAATTCATATACTCAAGAACCATTTTAACGAAATGACTTCCGAACAATCTATGTAGATTCGAAAACCGGAGCACGATGGATTGTCTACTTCTTCACTCTCTTGAGCAATGATCTCTTATCATAAGCAGAACTAATTTACATTTTTTGCAAGTATAGCTACCAACACTACCAAAACACTATCTAAATATTATCTAAACTCACCAGTTGTTCTATATACAAACCTTCAGTGGCGGCGCGATGGTATGACCGTGCGGGTTATGACACACTCTAATAGAATGAGCGCCCAAACGATAAAATACTTATAGGTATATCGAGAAAACAAATTATAAAGCTTGATTTTCTTAGGAAATCGTAATTAATAAGTATATGCAAATCGTGGAACTAATTATTTACCCACTTCAACTTTCTTGATGGAGCCGAAAATTGACATACAGATGTGAACCCTATGAATATACAATAACTTTTGATAGTTAAATCAAAACGGCGCCCCAAAATGGTGTACGAAACCGAAAACAATACAGCCATTTAGATATAAATTCATATTACGTGTTCATGTCATGTTGTATTTGCTCGATCGCAAGCGGAGATGCCTAACTGAGAAGACAAAACCCACAAAAACAAGTCGCACGCCAAATAAACATCTCAGGAGATTAAAGATTCCTGACGATAGTCAACTCCGTCAAGGGCACCCGCAACAGTTTCCAGTCTAACGTCGAGCTACTCTACTATAATGTGAATCGCACTTTATTGATTATCTTTTTTTCCATTCTTCCAACTGACAGCAAAGGAACCCAAAGAAACAAAAAAAGAAAGCATCTATGCGGAATACGGTACATTATTATGTTATTTAATATTATATTATCCACCATGGTCGAAACTATAAAGTGCAGAGAAAGATTTAAATAAGCATATGGATAAATCAAATTCCTGTTTTTCATTGTCTGTATACAACAGTGCCAAAATACAGCAACACATTTTCGTCATGTGCTTAATTCTATGGCGTTACTCACTCTGACTTTTTTTTTTTTTTTGTTATTTTTTAGCAAATTGAGAGAGCTGAGATACATAGAGAGAGCTCAGGTCTTTGGATTGGCAAAGCGCGTTAAATGGTTTTTAGCTACATTGGACGCGATACTTTAGAAAAAAATTGCATTCGTTCCTGCTCCTCTTCACAACGACTCCAACAACAAAAAATCAGGTGAATATTTTGTTTTTAAGGGGGTTGAGAAGGGTGTGAACGTTTTGCTGTTGCCTATTTATATTTAGATTAAATAAATTTCACAAATCAAACGTGAGCAAAATTATCAAAGAAAATTGCTGATGTGGCTCAGTGACAGATTCCGAAACAATTCTATTTAGTTTGCTTGTTTGCGAAACAATTCTTCCCTATAAATATTAAGTGCTTTTTACGGCTATACAAATAGTCAAATTTTGATAAATGATACACCATTCGAAATTTTTTTTTTTTTGTTGCGAAAATCATTGAATATTGGTATTGGTTACATACAACGCGTTAAAAAAGATTCGAGGCAATAATACCACAATATGATAACACAATGATAAAAAAACACACACACACGCATATGCTTATGTACAAGAATGCACACTCACACTCTTTTTTCTGCTTTGCGCGCATACAATGGGTAAAAGGGCACAGAGGCGATGGTTAAAAAACGAACAATAAACAACAACAAAAAAACAACCAACAAGGAAACAAACGATATGCTCCAATCAAAATATTACACCAAAACATAAGACTTTTACGTTTTGCTTTTTGCTTTTTCTCTTTTAATTCTGCACCTACCAAAATGTTTGAATTATAATTGGTTTACCACTTTGCTTTTGACTTACTGTAGAAAAGTGTCGACTGTACCTTTACATTTAAAGAGTAATAAAAGCATATACGATAATTCTAGACAATTCTTTATTAAAACAACCTTTTTTATCTCTAAATTTTCTCATAGTTACATCATACTGAATACTACTTAAATACTTGTGTAGCGTATTAATGCTTCGACTACAACGAACTGAAACGATTTCTCTGGTTTTGTTTATGACCAAAAAAAATTTTAATCTGACATTAGGATTTGAACGTACACACATTCGCATAGGAGGAGCATGTATTTACAATATCCGAGAAAGCATATTTATGTCTTTTAGTTGAATTCGTATTAGTTTTTTTTCTTATATACACATATATTTTTTTACTCTAAATGCCGACTGCAATATGTGTCAGATATTGTTGTTGCTGTTCGGTTTTTTATTGGTTTTTCATTTCGATATATTTTACGATATGGCTCATTGATTTTTTGGTCAAAACAGAGCAACGGCTATTTTATTTCTTAAGGTTTGCTGCCTAACTAACAATATGCATATTGCCAGCTATAGACATCATATGAATACATATCAGCATACGATATATTGTAATTTTCTTAAGAGTTTATTGGGTCAATCAATCTGCCGGGAATATATTTTAACGAGCCGGTGATTAATACGCGCACGCATCGAATTTAATTGCTCAATATGAAAAGTGAGTTTGTAATTGGGTCAATTCGAAGCATTGTGGGAAAATTTGTGCAAGGGAAGTAGCCAAGCATTGATGAGAAAATTAATCATTGTGAATGTCGAATGTACATGTGTAGGTATGCATATCATTGAAATCAAATTGAATTGTTTAAAAGTGTAGCTTAAGATCATGTTGGAAATTCGTGCTGGAAGTGGTTTAAAATGTATGGTAAAAGCTAAAGATTTTATACTCGTACAATAATTAAAATATAAAGTCAATGAAAAATCACTGAAAGATTTAAAAACCAAGTGTCGAATGCGTTTGTCAGTTTTATGATGAAATATTTGTATTTTACACTTGTATTGTTGGGATTATGTAATTGAGCTTACGGCAGTTTACGGTTTTTAAAGCTATAAAATATAGTTTATTTTAAACGACAATAAAATTCTCTATTAATTGAAAGCACGATTTTGTACTCATAATTTTTACAGAGCTGTACCTTATGTACATCAATATATGGTTATACTTCTGCGATTTGACAGTTTGAATATGTAATAAAAAAAGAACGATTTATTATTTCTTCAAGCTTTTAGTGAAGTTCAAAAGCTAAGAGTCTGCAACTAATGTATCTGCTGAAATATGATACTATTCATATGGGTGCGGACATATTAATAATATTTTGGCCTCGGTGGACTTCATTCAATTCTTCCAATTTTCGAATTTGCTTCGGCATAAATGCGGCTTCGCAACGATTATTGCTCGCCAACCGTTAATATTTTTTCCATATTTTAATAGCTGTTCTGCTATTCGGAGAGTAGACAGTGTTACTCTCTGTGACAACTCGGACCTAGATGACTACTTCGTGCCTGAACTGCAAAACTTTCCTGGTTATAACCATGGCTCCAGCAGAACGGGGCAACTTCACACACGTGCAACAGGTCTCTACCACGAGTTCATGAAATTTTTCCTGGCAAATTGATCTCCAGAAGAGGTGACATAAATTGGCCTCCACGAAGTCCCGATTTAACCCCTATGGATTTTTTCCTGTGGGGTTTACGTTAAATCTAAAGTTTACGGCAACAAACCGACTTCCCTGGCACAATTAAAAGGAAATATCCGTCACGGAGAATACCTGCCGAGCCGTCATAGGAAATTTTAATGCTCGATTAAATGAATGCCGTGAACGCAACGGTTTACATTTGGCCACCATCATTATTAAGAAATAAATTCACAAAGTGTGTATTTTAATATGTAATAAACATTTTTTCAATAAACTACTTACTTTTTTTATCGATTTTTTAAATGTGAACTTTCTTTTGAGACACCCTGTATGTTCCACATATTTTACAAATACATATCACATTTCAATAGTGAATAGTTTGGCACATAGACAATGCATTTTTTTTTCGGAGGATCCTAAACAACTCAACTTTGTTTAATCTAGAATTGTTTAAATTTTCGAATCGATTTGCTTCATGGTTCGGTTTAAAAATCGGTTTGCATCTTTGTAAATTATTTATTTCACTTTAGTCTGTAAGATAAGGCTAACTTATGTGTATAATCTGAAGTTTTAATGCTTCAAAGTATACGAATTATCTGCTCTATGACAAAAAAAAAGAAAAATGTATTTGCACGATCCTGTGCGAATATTAATCAAACTTAAGCGTTTATTGCACTCACATTTTGTGAAAACCTTGAACTCATATGTGCGTAAACAAATTGCAAAACAAAAAATGTTCATAACTTAAAGGCTTAATGTATAAAATTGTTTGAGCACGCATAAGAAAAAGTAGAATATGTCAATTGGTTTCAAATTTCCAATTAGCCAAAAGAGAACACTTCTTAAAGCATCATTTATCAACGGTTGACTACTTATAATGACTTCGAGAACAACAGCAACAACAACCATAATGATAACAAAGGAGGGGCAAAAACCTGTAGACACATTTCTTTATATCGTGACACACCCCATTCATCAATTTCAAGACAGATGAACGAACGGACGAACAAACGAACAAACGAACGAACGAAGGAAGGAAAGAAGGAACGAACGAACAACGATGCCAGAACGATGGATGCACATTTCATTGAACTTATTTTCGGCGGGCGACAACATGTTGCACGAATGAGCGAGCCTACATAAAAAGCAACAACCGGCGCAGCTGTCAGTAGCAAAGTATCTTGTATCTTTTTATACACATATGTACATATGAGATACTTTTGCACTGCAGTCAAGTGCAACAAGCGATACATGAGAAATTCTAGCAAAGTGCTTAAAGTACTGGTAAAAAAGGATTATTCGGACAAGAGTGAGGGAGCATAGCATGATCACTATTTGACTTGTGATTGCGACTAATTACTGAAATGCGTTGAAAGGGAGACCAGGCAGACAGACGGACAGACGGACAGACGGACATGTGGATAGATGGATAGCAGCCAGAAGCGTTCTGGATGACGACAAACCAATCCAATAATGATGCTGATAACGATGTTGTTTATGATGATGTTGCTGCGGATGACGACGCGGGTGCTCTATGTATGTGTGTGTGTGTGTGTGTGTGTGTTTCTAGGCTATTTTTATAAATAATTTTATAGTTGTGCCGATTTCGCATCGCATTAAATACAGAAATATGCCAGGCAACAATGCTTGCCGGCTTTCGAACGAGCAGCGTGGAAATAGGTTGAATTATTTTTTTGTTGATTTTTCTATTTATTTTGATTTTTTGCAATATTTATTTTTGCTTGGTTTTCTTATGTGTGCAGATTTAAGTCTAATGTGTCTTCAAAGAAAATTAGTGTAGACTATTCTGTATTGAGTTTAATTACAAAATTTCTTGCGTATGTTTTTTTTTTCTCGATTTGCCAGGCGTCGTCATAGTTGATTGAATCAATGAAAGTTTGCTATGTAAAAGCCAGCACATCAAATTAATTGAACAATTTTGTAGACTTCATTTTGCAGAGTAATTGCATTTTAATTGAATCGAAAAACATTAATGATTTTCAACATTTTGGGCAGCATGCGAGTATGGAATCTTTATTATTATTATGGATGCCACAGCCACTCGCACACAGCTTTTTCAGTTCAATTTTGGCTAGACTTTGTTGATTGAAAAATTAGTTTGGCACGCTTCAGTGTAGATTAGCTAGATGCTCAATAATTTAATAGATACATATACTGATATATATACTCCTAAAAGTGCATTACTTTAAAAAAGTAGCACAACGCAGAACTGAGATGTAATTGAAATTATAGTTTACAGTATTTTTATACATACTTCACATATAGTGCAAATAAATAACATATTAAGGGTATTCACAACTAGTCGATTAAATATTCAAAATTAAAAGTAATCATAGATTACTGTGAACACACTTACTGTGACAACTTAGTGCTTAAAAAATTACTTGCTCTTCTTAGTTTTAATATCATAAATTACGTCCGTAGAGTTTCCTGTCACATGCAGTAGATTGTTTTTAATATTATTATTTTAAAGTAAGTTTCAAAGATACCATAATAATTATTTCACTTTTGACCGTGGCTTTAGTTCCGATTCCACTGTTTCACCATAATAAATACCATAATAAATTGTAGTTAAAATTGTCAATGTTTGAAAACACTTAAAAAGCAATTTTATCAGAGAAAATTTATAAAGAAGAGTAGCCATCGATGAGGGTTGCTTACTTTTCTTACTAAGCAGGTAAACTACACCGAGCCCTTACTTTTTTGGGGTCCCTAGTTTAATGGAATCGCATTTAACACGAGTGCAAAGCAGTTGCTACAAGTTGTAAAAATAGCGACAGGTAAAGTTTTAGTCCAGGGTCCGGATTTTCATTTGACAGCGCTAATCGGATACCCTACAAAGTGCAGCTCGAATAGGAGAGTCGTTCTATACATGTCCCTCTTATCGTTCCTTAATACTAGACTAAACATAACAGAAAACTCAACAACTGTAGTTTAAAAAATACACACTGATGAAATAAAGTATTTTTTAATGTTTATTTAAACATAACGGTACAATGTGTTTTATTCAAAGTAGTGAAAATTGGGAATGTAGAGGACATTTTTCCATCTTTCAGGTAACATACGGATTCTGGGTCGAACAAATTATTCGTTTTTTGAGGAAATCCACGAATCGACATAATTTTTGACTTCCTCGTAATTACGGATGTGCTGATCAGTCACACCAAGTGATATCGTGCGAAAGTAAATGGTAATCAGAGAAGCAATGTCTGGTGAATATAGTGGTTGGTAGGTGAGGGTTTCCAAGTTGATTTTAACCGATGTTGCAGCATGGAGCCGAAAACCTTGGTTGCAACATAGGGTTGCGCCATCTATTGATCGTTAGAAGCGCAACCAACATTATCATGTGTCATCTAGAAGGTGCCAATATACAGGGTGTCTCAAAAGAATGTTCACATTTCAAAAATCGATAAAAAAGTAAGTAGTTTATTGAAAAAATGTTTATTATTTATTAAAATACACACTTTGGGAATTTATTTCTTAAAAATGATATTGTCCAAATGTAAACCGTTGCGATCACGGCATTCATTTAATCGATCACTAAAATTTCCTATGACTACTCGGCAGGTATTCTCCGTGATGGCTACCATTTCGTGACGGATATTTTCTTTTAAATGTGCCAGGGAAGTCGGTTTATTGACCTAAACTTTATATTTGACGTAACCCTAAATGAAAAAGTCCATTGGGGTTAAATCGGGACTTCGTGGAGGCCAATTTATGTCACCACTCCTGGAGATCAATTTGCCAGGAAAAATTTCATCCTGAGGCTTTAATTCTTGCAATTTTGTAGGGGTGCAGCTTTAAATCTTTGTCTAAAATGCGGAAAAATGATGATCTATGCATGTTTAAAGCAACAGCACGCTTCCGAATCGAAAGGTCCGGGTTGTCACGAACAGACTGAGTAACACTGTCTACTTTTTCGAACGAAGACCTTGGACGCCCGGATTTTGATTTTTCCAGCGTTTAACCGGTCTCTTTAAACTTCCCGAACCATTTTCTAATGAGTCGAGTGCTTGGCGCATCATTTAAATGACGAACATGTCGAATACTGCAGAATTTTCTATGCGCTACAGTCGCTGAATTACCGTTTTTGTAAAACTTACGTACGCACAACGCCCGGTCCGCTTCCGATTGACATACCCCCGCGCCCCCCGAAACAGTTGCGTTCACGCAATCAGCAAATCAAATGTGAACTTTCTTTTGAGACACCCTGTAGTAAAATATTTTTATGCATTTTAATAAATTCTTTATTATCGCCTTCAAAATAGGCTCTGTTTGAGTAAATACAAGCATACCAACGGTTAATCCAATTTTCCATACACTTGTTATACGCCTCGGCCGGGATAGACTTCAGTTCCTTCAGCGAATTTCCACCATCGACTCATGACGCGTTCCCCAGAGCGGATGTTTAAGTTTCAGAAACAGAAAAGTGTCACAGGGTGTTAAATCTGGTGAATACGGCATAACGGTGATAGCGGAAAAAGTATGATGGTACAAACAGCTCTGAACGGGAGAACTAAAATCATTCAAACTAGCATTTCCTCAATACCGTAAAGAAGAATCAGTTAACGAAGTTCAAACAATTGAGTAAATACTACTATTGTTATAATTTGAAACAGCATACATGGAATATACATACCTATTACGAATGCAAACTACAATTTCAATGTATTGCATTTAAGCTTTTTAAACCAACGCCTACTTAAAGTACTAAAGGCGTCAGACAATAAATATGAACTCGTTTGTTAGTGCCTTTTTTCATGGTTGTGCAACACTAGCGTTTGTTTACATATGTAATTTGTTATCTTTGTTTTGTGCGTTCTTTTTTTTTTGTTTTTTTTTTGTGCTGCTAGTTAAAAAAGAAATATGTTATTGTTACATTATTTAAAACTGCATAATTTGTATTAATTTTCAAGGTTATGAAGTATAAATAGAGAACGGATGAAACATTATAAGTAAAATTTCAGGTTTGAAGATTTTAAAGAATTTTTGTTTCAAATGAAGCACATGAAAAGGTAGTAGGTATATCTAAGTATAAATTTTACATATACACTTAAATATTACAATTTTTTTATTTTTATAGGTGTATATAGAAACAAAACCATTGTGTAAGCATACTCGCTTGGCAAATGTCTCAAATCAATTTTATTCTTCTTTTCATTTCGTTCTTTAAAAAAAGTTGCGAACGAACCAAATAAGTTCAAACATGTTGTAAGTTTTGGTTATTTGGTTCGATATGACCAAAGAATCAAACAGAAATGAAAGACAATGCGTTTGAACAAAGCAAATAAGGCATTCGTTCATCTCTTTCGCACTTTATGTTTGAAACCATGGCGTATCTCGCCTAGCTGCTGTCTTTTGTGTTCTTTTCGGTTACTTGATTCTCAGGTGGCAGTATAAAGATAGAATATTCTCTGGCAGTATAAAGATAGAATATTCTCTCTCTCTCTCTCTTCATCTTCTCTCTTTATCTCTCTCTCTCTTTCTCTCTCTCTCTCTCTCTCTCTCTCTCTCTCTCTGTGCACATTTGTATGTTCAAACATTTTTGATATATGCACACAGTGTTTGCTTTGATTTGTTTCGTCAAACGAAAATATACGAAAACGACGCATTTTTTGTTTTATCGAATGCATTTTTGGAATGCTTTAATAGGAACGTTCAAAAATTGTGTGTCTTTCTTCTAAATCTGCAACTCAGGCTACTGAAAACATGTATTGAAACGATAAATTAGCCGGACAAGTGTTATAATACCATTCCCTTTTACATTTAAAGAAAAAATGCATGCATGTCCTTGAAAACATTGCAATCTAACTAACTTAATGCTATATATAGATACAATATATACGTAATGCAACATTTCCGACTATATTTTTTCGCTACTACATACTTTCTAATCTTAGACTGCTGCACATATACGAGTACGTAGAACATTTATCATTGTCATTTGAGTACTTCCAAAGGATTAAATGAATGACTAAGACAAGTCATGAATGAAACACTAAATGTCCTCAGCATACAAGTTCTGTAGATGCTTGCAACACTTCTCAGTTGAAGTCGGTTTATCATTTGTAGATTTTCATGCCTTATATGCCTGTCGTCTGCGTTAAGTACTGCTGATGCTTAAAGCAATAGAAAATTGCATTTTCCCGGAAAGAGTTTTTCATTTCAACAGCATTTAATTTATTTGAAAAAATTTTAAAATTTATGCAAGATTTTTTAAATGAATTCAATGAAAAACGTCTGTAAAACGTGTCATAACGTATGCATGACAACAACATGAATTGTTTAAAAATAAAAAGCAAAATAATAATATAAAAAAAATACTCATAATTATTTTTAAGAATACATTTCCTTGGCATCTGTTTTATTTCCAAGGTCATGACGGATTTTACGAACTGTGAGTGATTACTTTTGAAATTGTATAAATTGGCTCACAATTTATTGGAATTATGCATTTCAACTGAATTATCTTGCATGCGTTCATTTTTAATTGTGACGCATTTGTTTTGCAGCTTACAACGCAGTGTGGCACTTGAATAGCTGCCGCAACTCAAGTTGAACTATCTGTCTAAGGCACAGCGGTTCGGATTGCCCTTTTTTTTGGCATAAAGTCCAAAAATAAAGTTATAGCATTGAAATTCGGTACAAGTTAATCCAAATGTGAATTTCAAATAAAATTGGTCTTGATTGAACCAATTCTTCACCCAGTCTCTTTTTGTTATCATTTCTTTTTGTAATAGAGATACTTGATAGAAAATGATATGATGAATTTATAACGCTGTGGCATTTTACATCGTGCCTCGTATGCGATTTCGACAAGACACCATATGGAAAGAATTGAAGCTTCTATAATTTATGTTCCATGTATTTATATTTTAGGTACGGTCCCTGACATAGGATACCAAGTATAACTAGCCATGTACAATGAAGCTATACTATCACAACATTCTTAAAATTTGTAGCGCTTATTTGAAACTCGAAAGAGAGAGCTATTTTTTTTCGCTATTTTTTTTTTTTTATAAAATCGGTAGACAATTTTATTTTCAAGCATGATAATACGTCAAATGTATCTTTTGTAAATTACGACGACTTTAAAAACTATAAATGTTTTTAGCTGAAACACCAAATGTAAGCACTAAATAAACAGCTGACATTGAAGACCCACAGTTATCGGAAAAAATAGTTCATTGGTATTTTTATACTGTCTGAAGTAAGAAGTATTCGAAAATACCAAAGTAGCTTCGAATTAAGAAGTTTTCTTTTAATTTACTTTATGACAAAAACGAGTAAAATTCCAACCAATGTGCAAGGCACATAGAAGCAAGAAAAAATCTTAAATAAAAATATATGTTTATAGAAGTCCAGCGTAAAAAGTCGCCACTTGTATAAATGTTTCTTTTCTATAAATGCATATTTTGCTTTTTACTAGTTTACAATTTTATTTTTTGCAAAAAAAAAAAAATAGAAACGAGTTACACCCGCCTAAACAGATTCCGCTTTGAACTCATGCATCATTTTGTCAACGAATTGTTGAAATAAGCAAAAAGAATTATCTGTTCAAGAGGCAGTTTTTAAGTGGAGGTTGGATAAACTCACTTTGTAGGTGGCATCAATAAGATTAACATGAACTCTTGCTCCATTTTGAATGCATTTTGTCGCCGTTTTGGTTGTCGTTGGTGTTGTTTTGAGTGTTGTAGTTCCTGCCAACTTACACAAAATTCAATTTCTATAATTTTATTCGTCTCTTTTTTTTCTAGATTTTTTCTTTTTAATTTTCGTTTTTGAGCACATTTTTTGTTGGCTACTGTCCAAAAACGCTTTGCATTTTCACTTCAAAAGTTCTTTTCTATTTTTTTTTTTTTTTAATATTTTTTTCTTTTTCGGGAATATGTCTCCCGCCAGTTTTCCATGAAATTTGTCAACTAACAAATAAATTTTCTTGTTTGTGGTGTTCAAATGTGTTGAAGTGGAAAAATTTAATTGCTAAAACTATTTTGTACTTACTAGTGCAAAAGTTTTACGTTAAGTGCAGTGGGCTGGATTTATTTATGAGAAAGAGTTTAAGTGCTTAATCTAGAATAGTAATACTGAACCAACTATTTCCAGAATGATGCTGCGAAAGAGTGCCATTTAAATGCAATTCACACGGAAATGTCTCATGTCGAACTTTCTATGCACATACGATAGATTTTAATCATTTGGAGTTTACATTTGAAAAATTCTGTCATTTAAGTTGCCAGGCCCATCTTAGATCAGTTACTCCTACATTTTCAGAAGACACATGGAACATTGGACGTTAGTTATGTAGTTGTTGCTAATTCCTACAATACAAATTGTATGACTGGATCTAGATATATTCTCGTATTCCTTGAGGTTCCTAGGGGTCCTAGGAGCAGATTATATATTGGAGATAATTTTGCAACACTAGCGTTTGTTTACTTCTGTAATCTTGTTTCTTTATTACAAAGTTCTTATTATCGCATTACAGAATAATATCGCAAGATGCAATGGTTTCCATATGTATTTTGAAAGTGGCGACTCTAATTGAAAAGATTTCCATGGAAAAATTGAAAAGCGCACGTTGATTACGTTGTATTAGGACAACATTTAAAAGCAAATCGGCTTGAATATTTATAACATTTTCCTATTCCAGAGACTTTTCATAATAATTCTTAAAAAATGTACATCGTTTTAAAGCCGCAGCTGCTGTGAACACATTTTTTTAACCGTTAAGAACTCAACCGGTTATGAACCGATCCATTTAACCGATACAGTTATGCAATGAAACAGTTTTCGAGCAATCCGAATACTCCATCAAACCAATTTTGAATTGTATCAGTTTCGAATTGACCCAATATTAAACCGAATCAAAATCTGAGAAAATCGTATTAATTAAAATTGTGGCTAAGAATCAGAATCGATAATCCTTACAGTTGAATGTATAAGCAGGGCATAAAATCATATTTTTAGTTTAAAAAATTAGCTACAAAAATGGTTTAAAGATTCTTGATTAATAGATCCTCTGCTTCTTTATCCATATCAATAGAATTCAATTTCCACTAATACCTGATCTAGCCTAGCTATGTCCGACTCTCTCTCTCTCTCTCTCTCTCTCTGTACCTCTCTCTTATCTATCTATCTCTGTTATTTTTTGAGTATAATTTTTTTTTAAATTTGGCTGAAAGCCGGTATTTAAGATTCTTTTGCATACAAGTTTATAGAGTATTTTGGGGTAGCCTCACAAAACTACATGAACTACTTACTTTTCATACGTAACATGTCGATATTACCCCAAAGAAACAGTTTAGACAGTTTAGACCATTCTAGAAACAGTTTAGACAATTATGAAGACTATCTTATAGATACATTTGGTTTCGTTTAACCCTGAATTGATTTACAACTGTTTCATTTTAAAACCGGTTTCCACAACTGCTTTAAGACGATGTCTCCAAAACTGTTAGCACACATCCGGACTATTAGTAAAACATTTCGGATAGACAGATGCACTTGGATATAGGAATGATGCGCAAAAAAAGAACAACTGCGAATTTTGGCGCTGTGATGCGTAAGAAGAAATAGTGAAATATTTCCCTATGTAAAATGATCTTGAGCCAGCCAAAATTCATATATAGAACAAAATATTTTGCGTGCGAAGGAGTGAAAAATCGCAAATCAATTGGGACCTATATGGCCCAGTGGTCGTCAAGAGTAATAATGTAATAATACGCGATCATATTTATTACAATGACTTACTACCGTTGGAAAATAGTCAGTTGGGTGGTCGCGTGGGTGGTCGAAGTGAACAATCCACTTTTTTTTCATTTGGGACGAGGAATATGGCCCGCAACTTTTCCTAAATATTTTGGACCTGCAGCTCACCCAGCTCCAAACTATTGTAGAAAGAAAAATGGGAAGAAAAGGTTTTTTTTTCGAATTCGGGGTAATCTGGTAATCCTTTGAAAGTTAGGTACTTTCTGACAGCCACACTCATTCCTTATTGAATGCTACCTTGTGTATAAGTCAATAAGTTTTCGTCAAACGGTTAAAACTAAATCTTATTCAGACGTGTGCTGGAATCCAAAGCACCATCCTATACTACTGTGTTCCAGAGCTCAAATGAAATAAAAATTTTAAATTGAGTTTCCCGTAGATGGAAACACCCAGGAGGCGGAAAATGCTTTCAATCAACACCAACGAAACGAAGACGAATGAGGGCACAGATGCTGGCATCCTTCGAAAGAACTGGCATTGCAGCTATCATACCAACTAACTGACTGGTGCAACATGTTTCACGCAGTCTGGCCGACGGCTAAACTGATTAACACCTTGGAGGAACTAAAAGGAACATATTAATCTACAGCAACAGTCACGCTGCAATTAAGGCTCCTGAGCTTAAATACTTTAAACAGAACAGCATCAGTATGTTGATGGGAGTCCTAAAAGCGCACTGTTATATTGGCCAAATGTCACAACGAATCCATGCCCCCTATCATCTGTCGTGATCTCTAATCTAACCTAATAGTCATTCACATCATATCGCATTAAAAACTATAAAATTTTTATACATTTTTTTAGGCTTTTGCAAATATAATACAAAACTATACAAAACTATATATAATATGTCGGAAATATTTCAAATGTTCTCTTAATTTACATCAATCAGCGTTGAATCCTTTACAAAATGCATTAAATATTTATAGATACATTGCAAATTCAAAGAGATATAAAGCGCTCTAGGCATTGACTTACCACATGATTTGCATTTTAGCTGCCAATGACATGCTCCGATTTAACTATTCTCGTTGATTGGTTCTTGGTTATTGGTCGATGGTCGGTGGTCGGTGGTCGAATACAGCCTGACGTTATCGACAACAATTGTCGCACAGGAAGGAAACTCCACGGGGAGCAAATTTTAATTTAATGTCATTCACTGATTGCTTTTGTTGTTATTGTTGTTGTTGCTGTAGTATTTTAGTAGTAGAGCTTTTAGAGCTATTACTGCCAATGGTATTTCTTTTTTTTTTTTTTTTTTTGCTGTATCTGTTGTATCTATGGATATCGATGCATTTGTTTTTCTGTTCAATTTTGTGCAAATCGTGCCAAAATTGCAGGTGTCGATTTTAATTTCGTTGAAAATTGTATTTTATATTGAATAGATGCAGCACTAAATGCGAAATCGATCGATTTTACTTCGACGTTTCAATGTGAATAACAAAAATCAATCATCAAGACCAATAGGGGTTTTATTATTTGAATTGCATTGGAATATTGCTTTGGCGCCGTTGAAAATATCGCTGATTATTATTTTTAGTTGTGGTCAAAATTTGCATCTTTTTTTTAGTTATGCGCATTTTGATGTACTTGAATTCAGATTTGTATTCGTTTTTTTTTTTAAGTTAACATCATTTGCTGCAATTGAAATAAATTTTAAGATTAATTGCTATTGATATGATATAATGTGTGCGATTTTTTCTATTGGGTATTTGAATTAGTTCTGTGCGTTTCCTAAGAGATGGCGTGACTAGTGAATTTCTAATGTTACAAAATGTTTTCCCCCGTAAATGTACCGTTATTGAGCGTCGTTTTTATACCCTGTACCCATATGGTAAAAGGTTACATTAAGTTTATGCAAATGTATGTAGATAAAAGACAGAAGGATGCGTGGCAGATACTATACCACTAGCTGTGGTTGTTACTGTTGATGTTACTGCTCTTGTTGTTAAAGCAGCTGTGGTTGTTGCTGTAGATGCTGTTGTTGTATTCGTTGTTGCTAATGCTGCATGAACAATAGTAACGCCAGACAGGAGCGTATTCAATTCTTCATCGTTGCGAATGGCCAACCGTTAATCACTGTCACCGTTAATTCTTGTCTTCTTGTAAAACAAAACAGCGGACTTCCAACTGGATGTCACTGTTGCAAGCCAATTCAATTTTATAACACAGCGCACACTCTTAAAAAATCTTTCCGACCGTGTTACTGAGATTTACTACCGGTAGGGACGGACCACTATCGATTTTCATTACATCGGAAGACGTGTCGATATAGAGATGTCCGTTTGTCCGTTTTTCCGTTTTTCCGTCCGTCCACAGATCCGTCCGTCTGTTTGAATGAAGGGATCTAGGAGTCTATAAAAGATAGAGCCTTTGAACATTTAGACCCTCTTGTTCCCTCTTCAGATAACTAGCATTAAATAAACACGGCAACCCCACTTTAAGTGGTAGCCCCCATAAAAGTCTGACCCCCCATTTTTAAGTTTTTGTATAAAATACTATTTTGTTTAATTAACTAGCTGTACCCCTGCGCGTTGCTGCCCTTCCCCTTGTCACTCCTTTCCCCTGCCCCACCATCCTTCAGCCATACCTTCTCCCTGTCCCACCTTCCAAAAGCCCCTTTACTCTACCACCAATTATCCTACCCCTCTTCTCGTGTCCCTTCCAACCCTTCTACAACCACCCCTTACGCTGCGCCAATTTCACTGCTCCCTTCTCCTGCCTCTCCTTACTTTACCCTTTTCCATGCCCCCTTCGATCCTATTCACAAGCATACAAAATTGCATCCCTCTATTTTAAATGGTACACAGCTCGTTGCTGCCTTTCCCCCTCGGTCCCTTACCCCTCTTCCCCCTGTCTTGTACCTCTTCCCTTTTCTACCCCTCTCCCAACCCTCAACCCATTCTATCGACCGTTTTTTCTCCGACTTACTTTGTAAATCCGACTACCACGAAAAAGTCCTTTCATTTTTCGGGTTAATATATAGCCTATGTCACTCACAAATAACGTGGCGTCTATTGGTAAAAGAATTTTCCAAATCGGTTCAGTAGATCCAGAGATTACCCCCTACAACGTCACAAACTTACAAACTTTACCTCTTTATAGTATAGATTAAGTAGTAGTATAGATTAAGCTAATAATGCCAAATGCGAGTATGTAATATGTTACGTCAACCAATACAATATATTCCATATAGGCCCAGATCGAACTACTTTAAGTAGTATCTCAGTGTATCTAACTTTGTCTAACTTTCTAACTTTGTGCCGGATAAAGTGTTTTTGGGTGAAGTTCTACTTCATTACTTTAACATAAAGAAAAGTGCTGCCGAAAGCCATCCAATTTTAGTTCAACTTTATGGAGAGAATGCTCTAGCTGAGCAATAGTGTCGGAAGTGGTTTACTCGGCTTAAAAAGTAGTGATTTGGAGATGGAAGACAAGGAATGACCTGGACAGGCGAAAAAATTCGAAGATACAGAATTGGAATCATTGCTCAATGAAGATTCATATCAAATGCTTCAAAATTTAGTTGAATCATTGGGACTTGATTTGGCAACAGTCTTTAAAGCCATCGAATTGTTCCAATAACAGCCAAATAGGTCCCAGACGAATTGAAATCAATGGGTGAGGAAAGGAAACAACTGCTTGAAAGACAGTATAGGAAGGGAGTTTTGCTATGAATTGTGACTGGTGATGAAAAATGAATTCGACAGGACCAATTGCCAAAAGTCGTGATTTAAGCTCGGCGACAACTATTAACAACAACAGCGAAGCCAAATCTTCATGAATCCAAGCGTATGCTCTGTTTTTTGGTAGGGTCAGCTGTTTGTAGTGCGCTATAAGTTAATCAATTCCAATGAAACCATCATGGAAGATCGCTATCAAAATCAATTGGTGCATTTGAGCCGAGTATTGAAGAAAAACGGTCAGAGACACGATTAAGTGATTCTTCAGCACAACAGTTGTCGTCCCCATGCTTCGAAATCAATCAATAAAAATCCAGTTGAAAACACTCAAATTCAACTAGCCCACCTACTGTATTAACCAAGCATTACTTCTTCCGTTTGCCACTTCTTCTTATCGAATAATTTCGTTATGGCTGTGCAGCACTCTCATAGTTGCGAAAAAATTGGGTTGATTGTAGGATTGCTTCTAAAGAAAGATGTGGCTAGTAATGCACAGCACTTGGTATAATCTATTGGTTTTTTTGTCCAAAAAAACACCAATTTTCGAAGAAAAAACAGCGACGAATTAATTCAAACACCCAATAGGTATAATTGATTTAGAAATTACATACCACAAAAAAATCAATACAAACTTGAAAAATTTGTCGCACACACTTCACTTCTCTTTTTTTTTTTGTATTTGTATCATTTATCACAGTCAACCAAACGCTTTAATCCATAACAAACATTCACAGCGTATAAATTTTTTATCTATTATCACACGCGGCACACTATTAAAAAATTTCCACATGCAAAATTATTTGCTTTAGGCGCAATCCTTTGAGGGTGTTTTGTTTAACTATGTAGTTTGCAGTATGCAAAACAGATTTATGCCGTATTAGGCTTACGCATCATTAATCATATTTAAGCGTTTCGTTGCGTTGCGTTACGTATGCGTGATGAAATTTGCCAATCGTTGCGTATACGCAGCGTAGGATGGTGTTGATGATGGCGGCGAGTAGCCGCAGTTAAAACAGCGGAAGTGGAAACGCACGTAACGTTACTAGTTAACCGTAAAGGATGCCTCTATGGAAGTTAGAACGCGAATTTTGAATGCTGTATTTATCGTAGCAAAATGGCGGCTGTGTGGTTTTATCTACGCGACTGCAGCTGACGCGCATTTGATACCGGAACGATGCTTTGACGTTTGTGTGGGCGCCTATGAAACACTGCAAAGAAATGTGAGATAAACACTTGAATTAATAAATTTTATTTTCGAATGGAGTAACTTAAAAATCTAACTATTATATGCAAACGCTTAAAGATTAAATCAGCTTATCAGAATCTAAGAGTTATAAAGTACATTCATATTTCAAATCAAAGATTTTTAGTACCGAATCAATATCTAGGACTACGAACGCGAACAAACTCTTTAGATATCTAAAAGATTTGTATCGATTTATACAAAATTCCTCCAATAGTATAAATTTACGAACGGTTTTTCAGCCATAACCAGTGCCAAGCATTAGCCCAGTGATAACTATGACAACGCTGAAAACTCTGACAACCCTCCCCTTGTTCGAAATAATAAATAATAAATGTATGGCCAGCGCTTGACTCAATCGACCGGAATCTAGCAGTCTTGTGATGGCCATTTCACCACGCGACAATCACAAAACCTACCAAAATAATAGCGAAGCGCATAGAAAGTAAAAATCGTAATCTTCCATTTCTTTCGCTAGTGCAGAGTCGTCTCAACTTGAATTTCATGTAAGTCTTATGTGTGTTTGATTCGTTGCGTCAGTGACAATTGTTTATTACTTCATCATTCTATTTTGTTCATTTAAATTCATCCATTCGTTGCTTTGTTGTCATTCCTTAGTTCCTTCGTTCGGTTTTATTTTTTTTTTTTTTTTACACTTATGTTTGTTCGTTCGTACGTTTGTTGTAGTCCACTTTGTTGCACAATTCGTGTTTCTTTCTCACTTGTATCCTCTTTAAATGTGTGTGAATAATATCACAATGACCAACGTGCCCTCTTACATTTTTCATATTTGCACCCTTTTTTGACTGCTGGGTAAATGACGCTTGTGGTTTTTAAACAACTTTGTTTCAAACCGGTACAATCTATCATTAGACTATTATCATATTTTCAACAATCTGTATCATTAAGTAAGTGTTCCAAGGCCATTGAACGCGAATATGAAAGACAGACAGAGGTGGATTCCGAAATTGAACTTAAACACGTTGTTTAACAGCAACCAAGTTTGAGCTCCGTCTCATGACCGTGAATCATCGCAAGACATCAACTGTAGTTATGGGGGCTCTGGCAAAATCTGCACTTGAACTTTCTGATTTCTGTCCGCCTGTCTGCGTTTCATTTCTGCATTCACAGTTATCAAACAAAAACTTAACGAAGCAGATTGCTCAAAATCTGAAAGAAAATTAGATCAGAAAAAAACTTGTTTAAAACCTACAAGCGGCATCCGATGTCAAGTTGGGTACTTCTGGGGCTATCCTCCTAGGGTAGCAAAAAGAGCAACAAGCGACAGAATAAAAATATTAGAATATTCAAGAAATTGGGAATAAAATTTAACGAACAGTGTACATTTTTTTAGCTCGTTTAGTCCAGTGAATAATTTCATATTGTTTGTTTGTTCATGAAGATCGCAAGGCACTGTTTTTACAACAAACTTCATTTTAAATTTTTAATTGGTACAAGAATTTCGTATGATAAATGAGTTAAAAAGAGTAACCCCTATATAAGCACACTGCTTTTCGGCTGTAGTTCGACTGTTGACTTCGTACAGACTAATGAATTCGTGGTTAGTCACTTCACCATTTCCTTTTCGATAGTTAAAGTTCTGAAAATCCAAATTTTGCCATTCCCTTGGAAAAATGGAAAAATGAATGGTGGTTGACACTTACCTATGACATTGCTATGTTAAATTTACCAGTCAAATACGTTGCTGGTGGACAGTTAGTTGACTGGTACCCGCAACCAATGACGAGTGAACTCACTAGTCATGCATTTTTGGTGTCTTCATATAAAGTAAACCGCTACTCAAGCAAGCCATGAGTCATCGATCGGAACAGTTGGTAATGAGAAGGAGCAATGTCTGGTGCATGAATGTTGCAAATTTTATTTGAGGAATTGTTGACAGATGCCTAACCTAACCATTATACGTTTTTGATTAGATATTTTTGACCACCACTTGCTGCTGCTGCCATCTATTGGCAAACTACGAGAACTAATTCACACTCCCAAAAGATGAACTAACTAAAATACCAACGAAGAACAAACATTGCATTGCAATAATCTATATTAAAGTACCTTTGAGGTTAGAGAAGAAGTGGAAATAAATATAATAGAATTATTCTAGATTAAGTGAGAAATAGGGAATACGTATAGATTTATTCAACTTAGACTAATCTTCTTCTCTGCATTCGTGTTTTCGAGTAATCTGTACAGTGAATGAGAATTGTTCGGAAAAGTGCAACTTCTCAAACTAGATTTCGTTTTTTGGAAGATTGTTAATCATAACATGGAATGATCACATGCAGGTATTATGTGCAGGTTCTCAAACCACAAAAGTGCTAAGTTTTCTTTTCTTCTTCAGTCGAGGAAATAATCATTTGTTATATGCTCTCTCGAATCAACTGGAAGTGTGGCAGTATCTCCACATTTTTTCTAAAGCTGTAATTTGGCAGACGCAAATTTTACTTCTAGTTTCATTGATTGCCAGATTGATCACAATTTGCCAGTATATCCCTAAGTCACCCCAACAAAGATTATTTCTTCACACATTTAGCACGTTAATCTTTAACATTAAGCCTAATTCTGACATTCAATCAAGTCATATACATAAGTATGTCTCGCAATACAAAAACTACACATTAGATTAATAATAATTTTGTCATTTGAACATCATCATCATCATCATTATATTGAATACAAAAACTTCAATAGTAGCAAGACAAATTATATACGAGTATTAGGTTTATTACTAGGTAAAAGCAAAAAAGAAAAAAAATCAAATATGCAATGCCCCTTCTGGGCGATGAAGAGTTTGATAGCTGATGCTGTCAAATGTTGCCGAAATAAAGTCGACAATTTATATGCACAACTGTCAAAATGTATAAAATTATTGACTTGTGGCAAGCAGTGAGGCACAGATACATACTCAGATACACAACCAAACGTACATAAGTACAAGTATCTCCTTTCAAGCATGCCATACGCACACGCACACGCATACGCATTGAACACTAGAAAGGACACAAAGCTCATTTAGCTTTGTGTGCGTGTCCCGAGGGCAAAGGTTAAATTGAGGCTGATGTGTGAGTGACTCCACATTTGGTCATCAAGAACCAACAACATCAACGTCATCATGGGCAACTTCGTCATCGGCCTCGCTGCGCTGATGTTGTTTTATCACTTTCAATGACTTTGCTACAAATTTTTGCTTCAGGTTTCAGTTTTTTCTTTTTCTTTTTTTCGTCCCCCTCCACCCTTTCTACATAAGACTTTGTGTGGTAATAACTTCTTAAAAGGTTAAGTACCACAGTGAGTTGTAGTAATAAAGATGCTCGAGTAGCTCGACTACTTTTTGCATTTGCCACACTCAAGTCAAAGACAACTCAAGATACATTTTGTCACTTTGGCTTTGGCTTTTCATTTCGTTTCGTTGCAACCAAACAGGAAACGGAAGAATATTTGCAAGTAAGTACAAATGTAAGACGTATTTGTACTTGTATCTTATAGATACATACCTACTACATAGGTGCGCCAAAGTTGATGCTTTGATGCTGATAAGACACACAGGCATACGTGCAGACAAGTCAAAGGGATATTATTAACTTGTAAGCAGAGAAGTAGAAGGTGAAAGCCATTTAATTCGGTTTGCTGTGCACTCAGGTTGACTTTAATATGACTTGAAGATATTTAAACCATTTCGTTAGCCTCTTAAAGCTTAAAAATACAAAAAACAAGTAGGAACGCTACAGTCGAGCTTGCCCGAAAATGAAATACTCTGTACCACTTTAAAAAAATTAGGCCGCTCGAAAAAATGTCAAACTATCGACGAAATGTCAAAAAGCGTGGAAAAACAGATCGTACGGTCGGAATGGAGAGCGGTGCAATTACTCTCTTAATTTGTTTGACTCTCTATGCCTATATCTGTCTAGCTCTAACGCTGCCATCATTGTAGGAACAGAGCGACTGCGGCACTTGACATTAAACCACCATGGGCGAGGTATTGCTTCCATTGTCTGTTTCTATAACGATGGCGTCGTTAGAGCACGAGTGACATTGAGAAACTGCCAACAGAAAACATAGGAACATAAAAGAGAGCAGCGAAGCAAATTGCGGCATCTGTTGTTACATGTTTCTGTATTAGCCAGTCGGATCCCACGGTCTTCTCAGCGAGAAAAACAATGTAAGCCAATAACATTATACTGTTTTAAATTCAACACATTAAGTTGAATTTAAAATGCATGGTGAATATACCTACAAATATATATGAATATATGAACAACAAATTTAATATAAGACGTCTACGTATGGTGGAGGTGAGTTATAAATGTTCAAGTTTGAAGTCTGTAACTCTTATAGTTCCTGAGATATATTGCCTCATACATCCAAACAGGTGGACATGCGGATAGACGGACAGGTAGAAAGGCTGACATGATTAGATTCCGATGCTGATCAAGAATGTATATAGTTTATGAGGTCTACCATGCGTCCTGCTGCCTGCTACATACATTCAGACAAGCTAATTCTAGCCCCTTTGGAATTTGGAATCTCTAAAACCACCCTACACCCTTACAATATCAAATTAACTCAAGAATTTAAGTCTCTTGATTATTTAAAACTTCTAAACTTCTCTAATTTGTGTAAAGAACAAAATCCTGTATTACATTGAAAAATCGTCTTCAGCGATGAAGCTTAATGGCTTTTTCAATGAGCAAAATATGCATTATTAGATAGCGACAGATCAACTCGTGCTTCATTGCCTTCACATTAAGTGACCGTATGTTGTTGATTTCATGTCAATCACACCGATTGGAACATATTTTTTCATCTAAGAAAATGACCGCCATGTTACGGTCAATGGAGTTCGCTATCGCGTCATGTTGGAAGACTAATTTTGGTCAGAATTGGATTGATCTGACAAAAGTGATAAGTGGTTTCAACAAGATAGTGTCACATGGCCCACAGCTGTTCAACCGATTGTTCTATTGTAGAAAAAGTTCGGTAACCGTGTAATCTCGATATATGGTTCGTTCGATTGGCTACCTTTCTCATGCTATTTAAAGCCGTTCCTTTTTATGGTACTACATTAAGTCATTGGTTTTTGCCAACAACATTAAAGGAATTCAGGAACAATATTGAACGCAATATTGTCCATTTTCCGGCCGATTTGTGTGTTAAAAAATTGGAAAATTGGAAAATTGGCACCAAAGAATCCACTGCTGCAAACGTGCAGGCGGTGGTCAAAAGAACGCGATTGAATTCCATACTTAAATGTAGAATGTACGGGTATACCGTATCTGAAATAAATTTCAGCACAATATCTCAAATGATCTGGTTTTATTTAAATACAAAATTGTTATTGAAACAAACTTTACATATGATACACAGGGTGGACTTTCAGAGAATCTTTATATACTACGCGTAAGTAGCCAAAATTTTCTATGTACGGTCTGCGAACTGATGAGAACAGGTTGCTGTGTTCGAAACACGTATCTCCGTAACATTCTGAGCCGGTTAAAGTAGTTATAATTTTTAAAACAGCTTCTCAAAATCTCTATTTGTAAATCAGAAGGTAAAATACTGCATTTCTCATTCATTCAGTCTAATTCAATGTTAATTTATTTACATACGTTTTTCTTATTGTTTCGCATGTTTTCATTTAAAAGTATTTAGTTCAGTGTCATTTTGGCGACGTCTGATTTATTTACAATATTATAATAGTATAATTAACTCAATTCAATTATTATACTACAGCTTACAACAAGATAGACCTCAGTTGTTTGTATTTCAACTTAACTGATGGCTATTTAAATATATTGATAGTTTCATTTTTTTTTTATTGTTTATATTTCTTTGAAATGTGGTCCATTCAATTATTTATTATTTGCTCCATGTATTTATTTACAGCAGCTAGAATAATAACAAAAAAAAATTAAACTGTCACCACAAGTATGCGTAGAGAATATTAAATGAGATAAGCAATGATTCACCTAGAAGGCAGCGATTAAACGTCGATCATTGAAGAACAAAAACAAAAAAAAAAGCTTATCTGACGAAATGCGACATTTTCAGTTTATGTTTAGATTATATGGTGCAATCTAATGTAGAAAAATTATACGAACAGATGAACATTTATGAGTTAAATCTTCTCTGGTTTAATGACTTAATAAATGATGCAATTGAAACAGAAATGGTTTACTGCCTAGGGCAAGAAGTAAAAATCGAATTTATATTTTGGTATTGAACCAAAGTAAATAAAATAAAACAATGCAATACAAATGCGAAACAAGTTTATTTACACGCCGAACAACAAATTTGGAAAGTTGTATGGCGACTACTATCGGATATATGTATGGTTTAACTAAATTATCATTACCTGAACTATATCTTTAAACTGCAGAGATGTTTAGAGCAGTCCCAGAAGTACCCGGCCTGAATACCCGAATGCCGAAGATACCAGCCAGCATTAGACTACGAACAAAATTTTGAGCAATCCACATCATTAATGTGTTTGACAGCCATTGAAAGCAGACATGCAGACATGAGCTGTGCCGCCTTGACCGAAAAAACACACTGTTATAACTAGTGCTTAACATCTGATGTGTCGCAATGGATTCATGTTTTATCCACGGTCATGACATGGCGAAAAAGCTTGATCATATTACTATTAAACACCGTCAAATACTATTTCAAAGTTGTCACACTATTCCGTTTTAGGTCAATTTCGGCATACCCCTGGTTTTAGTCCGTCTGTCTGTATTTCATTTCCTTCTCTTTCTCTCACGCAACGAACGGAGGCGCATAAAGAACAGTGAATCGTTAAGTGTATGTGAGATCTGTTTTCACTGGAGCGTGTGTCTGCTTTTCAAGCCCAACAAGCACAGATTTTGGTGCGAAGCATTAAAATATTCTTTAATTTTAATTGATATCGAGCTATGGCCACCTCAAATGAGAAAGTGATAACCATAAAATAAGCGAAGAAAAATGATCACACAAGGTTTTAACCTAAGCAACCCACAGTTATTTTTCAGATATTCTTTGGGAAAATTTATAGAAATTTATTTTTTAAGAGATACTAGTATATTGGATAATAGAATCACGCCAAAAACATGCGTTTTTTCACACATTGAGGTTAGAAAATCTCAAAGCCATGACGTGTTGGAGAAATTCCTCGGCTTCTTTTAGACACAGTGCTGAAAATTTCCTAGTTGCTTGAGTCCAAAAGTTGTCCGAAATTGATTAATCTGTATCTATAAGCCTTTAGGCAAATATTAATGAGGCATTCTAACATATACTCGTACTTTCTGAAAACTTATTTCTAGTTATTATACCCTAAGCACGAAGTCATAAAGATACAATAATTTTGTGAGGGCTAGAAGGGGTAGATGCTATAAATTATATATATATATCATCATTGATCATCATTGGAAGAATTCTTTATATATCCAAGTCCATCTCAAAGACTATAAGAGCAATATACACCGAATTTGGTAAAAAGACGTTAGACTTTCACACGACCAGTTTATACAATTCTTCCATAAAGGATGTTTTTTTTTAGACGTGTGGTTTTAAATCTGGCAACACTGTTTTCGGTAGCTGTCACTTGATTTATGTTCCGTTTGGTTTGCCATTTAATAATGAATAGACTTACTCCGGAACAACGTTTGCAAATCGTGCAAATTTATTACCAAAAGGAGATGGCCACCTATTCCGTTTTGCACTAGAAAATTTTGTTTAGCGATGAAGCTCAATTTTTGTTGGATGGGTGCGTTAATAAACAAAATTGTCGCATTTGGAGTGATGATAATCCACAAGCCATTGTTGAGACGCCGGTACATCCTCAAAAAGTCACTGTTTGGTGTGCTCTATGGGCAGAGGGAATCATTGGTCCATATTTCTTCAAAATTGAAGCCGGCCATAATGTTACAGTCAATGGGGAATGCTTTAGAGCCATGCTTAATTTCGTGCCTGAATTGGAAAATATTGATGTGGACGACCTTTGGTTCCAACAAGACGGCGCTACATGCCATACAACCAACGAAACAATCAATTTATTAAAGGAAACTTTTGGTGAGCGCATTATCTCGCGTCGTGGGCCTGTGGCGTGGCCTCCAAGATCGAGGGTTTTAACACCGCTGGACTATTTTCTTGTGGGGATATGTGATGTTGTTTGTCTACGCAGATAAGCCCGAGACGATTGACGCCTTGGAAGAGTATATTCGGCGCGTTATTGCTGACGTACGGCCCCAATTGCTGCAAAAAGTGGCCGAAAATCTTACAATGAAGAACAAATTTCACCAAAAATATGTTTTCATATGTTTTACTTTAAGTTTACTTATGACCACATAAAATTAATTACACTGTTTATATAGTACATATCTATATTTTACCATATATATAAATACACCATGTGGGGAAATATAAGTAGTCTAGAGCTCACTCCCTATTTTAGTAAATTCAAGCTTCATATTCCTGCACTTCCTCTTAAGTAACTAAGAGCCTCTTATCCAAACTGTTTCCAGAGATGGTCGAAACAACAGCAAAACAACAAAAACTAAACATTTTGCCGTTGTTTTGACAATCTCTGCAAAAAGTTTGAATTAAAGCCTCTTAGTTACTTACGAGGAGTTGCAAGAAAATCAAGCTTGAATTCACCAAAATAGGGAAAACAGAGCAACAAGTGAGCAACAAGTTGCTTTTGCGTAATTTTGGATGAATTTACCGCCTTATACACATCGATTAAACTTAATCAATCTGCCTACACTAGAAAAACGTAGAAATATACTTGGTGCTTTATTCATCCAGAAACTTATCTCCGGTGAAATTTATTCACCCTATTTATTGGAGCAATTAAATTTCTCTATTCCTTCAAGAATTACTAGAAACTTCTCATTGTTCCACCTATACACGTGTACAACTAATTATGCATGCAACGATCCGTTTCGCGTATTATGTTCAAAATATAACAGATTTTATAACTTCAATTTAATCTCTCCAGGTCTCCCTATAAATTCTGTTCGTAATGCATTAAATAATTATAACTTATAATTTTTAATTTAATTTTCATTTAATTATTTTGTTAAGTACTATAAGCAACCTCTTTATACTAATAAGTTAGTTGTTAAATAAATATGCAAAAAAGTGAGCTCGAGACTACTTGTATTTCTCCACATGGTGAATTCAATTCGTTTTCACCTTTGTCTATAGCAAACCTGAATCTTTATAAAGTGTGGTATTTCTCGTATAAATATTTAATAGAACTTACAGTATATTTATTCTTAAAGCTGATAATAGTACCTATATAATTAATCTCTTAATAAAATATATAATAAAAAGTAGTTCTATACAATGTATACACGAAACTCCACAAACTGCCTATCAACACATTTCTCACAAACTAATTGCTTGATTGTTGCATTCGTTTAGCGCCTATTTAATGCAAATTGATGCAAATGCAAATATTTAAATTAAAAACATATTATTAAGCCCAATTTCACAACTTGTTGCACTCTCAACGCGTTTTTAATTAAGCAAACAAGCAAACAAGCAACTAGACATGCGGACAGACAATCGGACAACCAGAGACATTAATAATAAAAAAGCGCAATTCAAAACTGCAAAGCTGTCAGATTCAATAAACTACTAAACTTGCATAGTAATGCAATCAACAAAGCAAACTCATAATTTAAAGCGCGGACAAACGCCACAGATACATACTCGCACGCTCAAATACTCGCACAGATGGAGAAAAAAAAAGAAAAACAAGATACAAATTCCAATTGTGACTTCGATTTAAGCATTGCTGCAGTCTAAAGCACAGCAGGCCATCGAAATGCAATTCACATGCAAAAAAAAAACGAAATTTATACAAAAAAAAACATATTTTTGTGAATCACACTCAACGCAGACATCATGCAAATCTTGAAGGAAGTAGATATTATTTATATTGCAGCAACTTGACAGGCAAATGTGTTGAAGCATTAACTTGGCTCACTGTGATATTTTTTTTTTTATATCTATTTTTTTGGCTTGACTCTACACAGCTGAGTTTAGTTTGAAATAAAAAAGCGGACAAAAAAATGATGCTGCAATTTTTCAAATAACAAAATTGTGCAAAACTGGCTGGCAATTCACAAGTTTTGCTTTACATCTCAGTGAATATTTTGCATATTTTTGGCGTTTAGAAGCGTGACAACTGTGTCAAAAACTAGACAACATTGGCAAGACTAGCAGCAGTAATAAATAATAACGCCGACTATTTCGACTGACGCGACTCGCAGCTGATAAAATCTGTGAATGCGTAAAGTGAGTTGTCAAAAATTTAAAAAAAAAAATCAAAAAGAAAAATTAATAATGAAACAAATTTGTAATAAATGCAAGCGAAAATATCTATTTTGTGCAACAGTGAAGTTTTGATATGCTGCTTATCTTAAATCTTGAACCAATTTTAACTCAAGGAATGTGCTTAGATTTGGCACATACTATACAAAGCTTAGCACTGCACTGGAATTCCCAAGGCAACCATATACAGACTTGGAGAAGAACTTTGCAGAAGATTATCAAACTGTTACTTGAATAGCCAAGTCGGAAGACACACTATATCGGAAGTAATACGCAAGGAGAAGGATACAGGAAAATAACAACACTGGGCTACAAGCCAAAGATACTTCTAAGGGGTTACAACCCAAGCAGATCGAAAACTATGCTCCAATTAGGTAGGAACCAATTAAGAATGCTAATAGGACTACTAGCAGACCACTATAGACTAAAGAAACATTTATATGTTTTGGGGATACATAACTCACCCGAATGCAGATTCTGTGACCACGAAGAGGAGATCCCTCTTCACATTCTTGCTGAATGTGAAGCTGTAGCTAGAAGCAGACTGCGGATGCTAGGTAATCACTTTATCAGAGAGGAGCAATTCAGTAGTCTGGATCCTAGGAAAGTACTAAGATTCATTGAACATATAGGCTTAGGGTTGGTCATCTAACTCAGTTGAAGAAACAATCGACTTTTAAGGTCGCAGGTTTATATGTCACCATCATAAATTTAGTTAGATATATTTATTACGCATTAATGTTTTAGTCGGAAAAGAAGGAACAACATCAATGTGACCGTAGAATTACACCGAATTTGGCTGTATACCTCAGATCATAACTGAGAATATTTTAAGAAACAATGAAACGATATTTATAAATATTTATTTCATTTACGTTTATTTGTCCGGAAACATAAATAGCACATTTTTTTGAAAATTTCCGGTATATAGGATTCTTATCCAGAAAAGAGAAAGACAAAACGTTGTCAGATGTTTAATACAAATCTTTGCTATCGGACTTCCCGCTTTAAAATAACTCGATTTCTGACACATAACTATAAATAAAATGATTTAATAAAGCAAGTCAATGTAAAAATGTCCTAATAAAATTAGTCAACTCAAAATCTAAGCTGCTAAAATTGGTACACACAACATTTTATATCAATTAAAATTAATATAACGAATAATTCTATATTTAAATTTAAAAAATAAATGAAAACCTCAAAGGCAAATTAATACAAATAAAAACCGAAAAGGAACTCGTCTCAACTTCCAGATATGCTGCACCATGTTATGAACCACATATGATATTATTCTAGTGGTCTGATCTGGAGATATGCGGTATATTTTATTAGAATTGATAAAAATTTAAAATAATAAAAAAAATGACAAAAGATTTCGTAGAAAAACTCAAAAATGGTGTGGGGGACGGTAATACAAACAATTTTCATAGAAAGAGACAAAAATGGGCGGACGGTTTGTATGGGGGCTTACCTAAAAAGTGGGCGTGGCATGTCAACTTTGATACTCTATTAAACTCCAATAAAAAGAAGTCTATGTGCCAACTTACAACCATATATCTTAAAAATTGGTTTCTAAAAATGCGCAACAACATCCAGACAAACGACGGACATAGCCAGATCGACTCGTCTCGTCTAGCTGATCAAGAATATTTATACTTTATGTGGTCTATGTGGTGCCTCCTTTAATGTGTAACAAACTTTCAGACACACTATGTGTCATACAATAACTTTAAAATTGGATATATGGGGCAACCCTTTATATTGATCCGATCTGGACTTATGCAAAAACTTATAAAGAGCGAATAGGAGAGTCTAAACTTTATAACTTGAAGTCTCTAGTATCTCTTATACGAGATCTAAACGGGTTCTATACGGGTTCTATACGGGATCTATTCGTTTAAAAAGACGGTCGGGACGACAGACGCACAAACGGATATATTGATCAAGAATATATATACCTACTTTATAGTGACTGTCACTAACTTCTTCTGCCTGTTACATACATTTGCACAAACTTAATATACTCTTTTACCCTATGTGTATAGGGTACGAGTATAACAACTGCTGTTATAATTATGTCAACGCTAATTTATAAATCAAAACTTCAAAAGCCGCAACACTCTAGTCGAGACAAGTTGAGTTGTATTAAGCTAAGTCGCGTGGACCACAAACCGCAAATTGATTGATGCTAACCAATGAAAAATGAGTGAAGCGCCCCGGGAAACAAAAACCAAAAAAAGGCCTTTGTAAAACGCCTAACATGACAGCTAAGCGTACGGTCTGCCAACTGGTGACAATTTATGGCGATGAGTAAGAGTGTCCAATAAGACAAAAGCCACACAAAAAGTACAAAGAACAAAAAACAAAAAACAAAAACAATGCAATTCTATATGAGAATGCATAATAAATAATTTTACATAGACATTTTTTTGTTAGTGATGCATCCGCATCCGCACCCGCTTGAAATTGCAGTTTTTTCATCAGTTTTTTTTCCCTATTTTGTTTTTTTTTTTAACCATTGCGTTGGAAAATGTGGCATTCAACTGAGTTGTCATTTTCATTTACATGTTGCACGCTTTTTTGTGCTTTTTTTGTTGTTTTTTGTTGTATCTCGTTGTACAATATGTGTATACAATATATGTATAAGCTGATTGCGAGACAATAACTATTGTCATAGTTTACAAACTGCATATGAATATTTATTTAATGTGTGTAGAGCGTATCTGTCCGCTCTGTCACTGCAATATTATAGTACAAAAAAAAAAATGAAAATAAAAATAAAAAAAAGAAAAAGAAAAAGAAAAAGTAGCCCCAAATGAACAACATCAGAACACCAAGTTAGCGCCATTAACTTTGTCAAAATGACAGCTGTCTGCATGTGATTACTTTGCATTTGGCTTTGTATGTCATAATTTTCCGGCTGCTGTATTTCCAGTTGGAAATTGCAGCACATATTTTTCATTTATTCGAGTCGATTCTACTTGCGGGAGAGCTATTTACGTTGATGCTTTTGTAATTTATTTGAAATAAACTGACTAATAAAGCTATCAGCAAATAATGTTTTTCCTGTTTCGAAGATGATCTGTATACGTATAGGAGATAGGATCGTCAAGAGATATGAAGTCAGTTGTTTCACTTTTTTGTTGTAGGAAGTTTATCACATTTAGCTTGAGCTTTGCAAAAATGTATACGAAATGTCAAACGAGACATTCATAGACTAACAGTTGTAGACCACTCCATGTACTCGTTTGACCTAACATAACAAAACAGGCATTGTGCGCATATTTCAAAGAACAAGCTGCTTGCGCAGATTTCAAGTTCAAATGAGTACAAGTGAGAGTAAAGGAGCGAGTTGCTTGAGTAATACTATTTCTTCTTTTATTTAAAAAATTTATATGTAGAATTTTATGGTTTGTGCTCAAGTATATATGCACTTCAATATAGAAATACATTCATATGGAAATTGTGTCAACTTCATCGATTTTATGTACATATAGACTATTCCATTAAGGCGTGTAGTACTTTGTTTCTAAATAAAACGCAAACGCATACGATTTTTTCCAAATATTTTATTGCGTTCGAAAGGACATACAATAGGATAAATATATGAAAATTAATTCCCTGATATATTCACCATTCACCAATAAACGGTGTAATGTTCCATTTCAAGGCTGGAATCATTTTCGGATCATCCGACTTTATTCTTCGTCTAGTTCCAAAGAAAATAGTTTACGAAATAGTTTCATTCGGTTTGGTCGTTTCTGGCATCGAACCAAGTTTACCACAAGTTACAACTTGTTGGCACATGATTTGTTCGTTTGCAATATTTGGTCGGTGTCAAGTTAAAATAGAGTTGCTTGTAAGCACCTGCACTTGTCAGATCATAGTTCAAAGAATAGTTAATACTACTCTGAGCTTAACCCAAATTTAGAAGGGTTCTGCATCTTTCAAAAGCTTAACCATTCAGTAGAATTATTTTGAAAGTTAAAAATGGTTTGTTGTCCATATGTGCTGTACATAACGTTTATAACGCATTGAAAGAAGCATCGGGGACCCCATAGGGCATATACATATATTCGTGTTAAACACGACAAGATAAAATAAGAATCTAGCCATGTTGGTCCTTCTGTGTTTTTATCTGGCTGTGTAGATGCAAACTAAGTTTTTGAGATAATTATCTTAAAATTTATAATGAGAGTTTCAATGGTCACAGGTTGATCTTATATAAAAATATTATTGCCACGCAGAGTGAAACACATGACGCATAGAAAACTACTGCGGTTTTTCGGAAGTAACTTGAAATTCGATGCAAAAATGTCTTATGCCAAAAGAAACCCATTCTATTCACTACAAGGAGTGGGGCGTGTCACAATCCACTCTTCGGGAATTATATATGGACATTTTTATATATGAGATTTGAGCATAGAAACTCGTTATCTAACAACAGATCAGTAATAATGTAGTGAAAGAATATGTAAAAACTATTTGTGAATTATAAGTGCTAAGTTTCAAGTAAAAGTTTGAAGCTCACAGCGCTTAATACAAATAAATATATGAAGTGAAGCTAAATGAATGCTTTTAAAAACGCTGATGAGTAGAGAAAGGAAAAGAGAACAGATTAGACATAGTAGTAAACTATAATAGCAAATAGTATGCGAATAACGTTTGCTCAATTCTATTTATCTATATCTTTCGTTGCATGGAAGAGACGACTCGTGGGAGTAGCGTATGCTGTTGTTAAATTAGTGCTTAGCATTATCAATGATGAGAAGCTAAAGGGAATGAGAGCACAGCAGCATACTTTGATGATGAGTCCGAAACAATTGTCTCTGTGGTTAAAGATTGTTTGTGTAAAAAATTGTTGTTGTCATTGTTTCAACGTAAAAATGATCTCGAAAATTTGATTTTTTATTTAAAACTTGGTAAACTTCAATGCTCAGATCACATAATCAGAGCGCTCTAAAAAAACATTTGACGAGTTCCGTGAAATTAACCTAAATAATATTTTCTAAATAATATGGAACTCGTTTTTTTCACATTCTACATATCAAATATGTCATAAAGCATTATGACAAGAGATAAAACAATAAATAATCCATTAAGCAAAATGTCATTGAGAAAAAATATGTGGAACTTTCATTTTGTTAACTCAATTACTGAGCTCTGAAGTTGATCAGCATTTGACGTTTGATTACACGGTGGCAAGTGAATACCAATCATTTACAATTGTAACATGAACGATTGTTGTAGCGGCATTGCTCGGTTCAATATTTGAGCAACAAAACAAAAAAAAACCAAAATCAATACATATTGTGGAATTTTTATTAAATATAATTGACATTTTTGGTTGACTAATTAAAAATATAACCACAATATAAAATATACTCACTCAGCAGCGGTTAAAACTCAAACTTCTTTAAAAGAATGTTGGATGTTCATTCAGTGTGAATGGCAAAATCTTAAGTTTCAGCACAACCAGCCTATAGAAGATTGATGCATATGGAACAAAAATTAGAAGTAGATTATGGGACCTCGCTTAAGTATGGTTCCAAACATTATTTACACAATTATTTATGTTACACTATTATACAGCGAAAAGATTTTTTGTCTTACTGATTTTTTTTATTTGGTTTATTTGTGTTTTTTTTTTAAAGTGATTTTGAGAGATAGGAGAAAGGAGAGGCAAGGGGAAGGGCAGCTACGCGCCTGGTACCAGCTAGTTATATAATTACTAGCTAAATTAGATAAAATGCGTTCTAAAATACTTCAAAATTGCTAATGATTTAACTCTACTACTTAGTGTGTTTCCACCGGCTAACATTCTTCACATGCTCAACATTTTCATGAGTCAACATTCTGTACTTTCCTAACATTCTTGGTATATGTTGCCAATCACCCCGAACGAAGTATTTTTTATAAAATAACCGGCTTATTAGCATTATCATATTTATTAACATAACCACAAACAGCTGATATGACAAAAAGCAAATGAAATTTTTCCACTAACATGTTAACGATAATAAACATTTGCCAATGGAAACGGAATATGTTGAGAATGTTGGGCCCAATGGAAAGACTCTATAAGTCATTACAGACATTGAGTTTTCGTTACAAAATACGTACAAACGTACAACAATGCATTTTCATACATTTAAATGTGCATAACTATATACATTTAATTTGCAAAACTATTGACTACGACTAGACAAAAGGCGCAAGTCACTTGTGTGTTTGCACGGATAAAATTTTTTAGCGGCGCCATGCACAAACTGGCAGTAGGTTAGACGAGCGAACGACCGGACTGACAGACGGACAATATCATCACAGATAGCAGATTCTGGCACGGATAGCTTCACAATTGATTCGAGCTGTCAAATGAACAATTTAGCGCCGCACATTAAATGCTAAACGCGTTTGTACTGTGCAATAGATATTATAATAATGTACCATAGATACGTAAGTATCTGACAGAACGCGAGAATCGAGTAAGCGTTGAAAATTATGCAAACTAAATTAAACGCTTAGCATCGTCAACAACACTTGACTATAGCTATACAAGTAGATACAGATACAGCTGCCGGTCAGCCTTTCCTGTCCTGTTGGTGGCATGTGTAGCACATTAATTGTTTAGGCGATTGCAATCTTAGCGCCGAGCAACAATTGTTGTTTTTACTATTAATTATTTAAAAACAGGGTTTATATTAAAATCTATTGAAACGAAGCTTTAATACACTACATATGATCTTTATACGAGGTGTGTACAAAATGTAAGGTTACTTTTCAAATTTTGCGGGCAACGTACATTCGATTATCGATATTTTTGTCTTGTTGTGTTGGTACACTCGACACGAACATATGTTTACAGTTTCAGCTATGTAGCATGTTTAGTTTGTTTGTGAGAGGCATAACGGTTAGAAGTGTTTTGTGTGCTCGGCGATTTTCTGCTATCGAGCTAAGAAGCTATTGAATGACGTCAACAACGATCCAGATTTTGACAAAAATCAATCAGCTGACTGTGGCAAATATTTTGAACAAAGTGTTTACTTTCGAAAAATTGTATGACAGCAAAAAGGTGATTTATAACAAATAATCAAATAAACATTGTTCAGTTCAAAGTTCATGTCAAAGCAATTTATATGTTATTTAGATATAAACAGGCTGTTTATTCTAAACTACCTGATTCATTTAGCGGTTTTTTCTTTCATATCTTTATTTTCACAGATCACTCGTGACTGGCGTCAATGGATACGTCAATACACAAAACCTGAAAAGATTTTCGAACTACCGTTACATCCACAAAAATGTACTTTTTGGTGAGGTTTATGGACTATTTGTTGCCTGAAATTGAAGTCCGTGTTGTCAGTGACATTTAATTTCAGAAAGACAGTGTTACGGCACTCACGGCGCGCGGAACAATGGCGGTGTTGAGAAATCATTTTGGTGCACCTAATTTTGCGTTTCAGAGTTGTCAACTGTCACAACATTAATCACGTAAGGTATTGTGAGATAAAGATACCAATACCAATGCTGGAAAGAGTAATCGAAAATTGGACCTTCCGAATGAATCACCTACAGCGTAGTCGCGGCCAACATTTGAATGAAAATATCTTTAAAAAGTAAATGTCAGAGATTGTTCTTTCTGGACATAGTAAAGACTCCGACATCTAATTCTTTTTTAGTGTTTAATTTAAAATTAAAAAAAAAAATAATGAATCACCCATTACTTACAGTTTTTAAAAATATTTTTGGTGGAACGGCGCTGAAAAGTGTCATCCTCTTAACTAGCTAACAGGCACACGACACATGGGATCGCCAAATCACAAAACATTGCTGTTTCCCAGTTACTGTCGGGGCGAAGATAGTGGAGCAGCTGAGAGAGTATATTTGATTTTGTTCTCAGGTGTTTTTACTCTCAGAGATTGATTTAAGAAAGTTCAAAACAAGAATTTCAAAGCTATACTTAGAATGCCTTTTTTGTGTATACATTCTTTATCTCGATACCTTCCTAAAAGCGTTACAAACTTTTGAACAAACTGTTAATACCTTATTCTTTCTATATTTATAGAGTATAAAGAGAAAATTATTTAATAGAGTTGCTCGTTATTTGTTATCTATAAAATCGTATCTTAAAAAACGCGCACACAATTAGCTGAACTTGTTTCGTTCGATTTGTTTCAATTTCGAATATGATTTCAGTATTCGATAAGCGCGTTTAGCGAACGCAACGGGCTAATTAAAACGCAGCTGAGTTTATTTCTTGGCTAAAAGCCCAAAGCTAGGCCAAACATTGGCTATAACATGTTTATTTGTGCTTAACTTCATTCATTAGTTTATTTATGCAAAAAAAAGATATTGTCAATTTCGAAAAACAAAAAATAGAAAAAGAAAAAGAAATCTTAAAAAAATTGGCTATATGTCATAAATTTTTTATACAACTTCGATTTGCTTGAATGTTTTGAATGTTAACTAGCTGACCTCCAGCGATTTCTTGGCTACTTCAACAGGCGCTATTAATTACTTTAGACTTTCCCCCCCCCCCCCCAGACAGCAGACAACTGCGGCAGTACATTTTGCAGATATATTATGCAATCGCACACTTTGAGTTTCTTAGGCTGTAATTTTTAATGTTGAATATTAAATAATTCTATTTCTTAATGTTACATAACATTTCCAAACTATTAAGCTACTCAGTCGATCGTTCGAATGTTCGAAAATACTATTGTGATTGAACGTTTTCACAAGCGCTTTTCGAACAAAACCATAAGAACGGTAGTTGCGCACGAATCGTTTTCGAAGCGGATTTCTCATGACTAGTCTTATGATGTCTATCACACACGCAAAGCGTCGTTAGAGTAGGAAAGAACCACTTTGGTACCAAGAGAGGTTTCAGGCAGGGTGATGCTTTATTGTGCGACTTTTTCAATCTTGATGGAGTACATCCTACGCCAATGCCCATACGTAGAACGATCGGCCACGATCTTCCATAAGGAAGTGATGCTACTCGCTTATGCTAATGATGTAGACATCATAGGCACCAACGAACGGCGAGTAAGCAGGGCGTCATATCTCATGGGCCTAGCGGTGAACGAGGACAAGACGAAGTACTTGGTATCCACTCGCAGACCATCAGCGCGTCTTGGACGGTCTATGAGTATGGAGAATTTCAACTTCAATGTTGTAGAAAACTTCGTGTATCTGGGAACAGAAATTACCAGCGACAACAACGTTAGCCGAGAGATCAGACGTAGAATCACGCTTGCTAATAGCTGCTACTTTGGGCTCAGCAAACAAATTGGAAGTAAAGCCCACTCTCGAACTACGAAGATAAAAATCTATAAGACACTGATAGTCCCGGTCCTGCTGAATGGCGCAAAAGCCATAGACACTGAGATCAACGGATACAGCGTCTTTAGAAGTTTTCGAGAGAAAGATTCTTCGTAGGATTGTTGGTCCCCTTAGAGTTGGCGTCAGGTTTAGGACCCGTATGAACCACGAGGTTGACATAGTCCAGCGCATTAAATTCCAGCGGCTGCACTGGGCTGGTCACCTCATCCGAATGAACCCCGAAACTCCAGCAGTAAAGGTTTACGTTGGAAACCTGAACTTGATTGGTGGACGGCGTCAGAGAGGACGTCCGAGCTTAAGATGTCAAGATCAGGCTATTATAATAACCTGAAGAAGCTTTGGATTGCCAGCGAACTACACCGAATGGTGCTACCTTGACCGATAGACAGTTGTAGAGCCACCTAAGTAAGTAAGTAAGTCTTATGATGTTTCAAACTTTGTTTCACGATAGTTCGTTAAAGATGTCTAAATACATGGATATATTTTGGCATAGTATTTTGTGTGTCACTACCATTTTGTTCCAGGCATATAAATTGGTTCGTTTTCCCTATTTAACGAACTGTTACTATTAAAATATAAATACTACAATATAATGAGATAGTTCACGTCAACTTAAGCAAGGTGACTTAATTGTTATTTGTATATCAGTTTGCAACCAAAATGTATGAAAAAAGGCTAAGGGTCATTTTCACGATTTGCCCATATCTTTAAAGTTAACTTTTTCACACTATATCCTACTAGTTTTCAATGTCATATCTGTTATTATGCCTATAAACGTATTGCCTACTCGTATGTATATAAAGTGTTACCTATGCTAACAAATAATACTAAAATTTATTATCCATCTGAGAAAAGGAGACAGATATACTGCTGTTTATTGAAAGGTCAACTAATTTGTAAAATTGTATGACAGCAAACACACAGTTGATTTATAACAAATAAAAATAATTGCTTAATTTTATGTACACTACCTAAGTCAAAACTACCTTTTCACAGAATAAATCGAAAATTGTTCGAAAAATGTTTGCTTTAGCGAATGTTTGTTTCTGTGTCAGCCGGCTGCTGGCTAATAGTTGACATATTTATAGCAATCAGACGAGATCATTGACTCTGGCACAGCTGACGCCGCACTTAAGCCATTTTAATTCCGCAAATATATGCGTCTATTCAATATGTATCTGAAGAATTCGACTAAACTAATATTTGAATGACAATAAATTCTCAAAAAAAAAAAAAAAAAAACTATCGGCCGCACAAATAAGCAAATCTGCTGCTAAAAACATAAAGAAAAGCTACAAAATGCGGAAATATTTTCTCAAGTTTAGAGAAAACTAAATACGAAAAAGAGATACTGAATTTATTTTATATAAAACAGATGCTTTGCTTTTTAACTTTTGCCGCACTGTGTATACAAGCGCTGTGTGTGTGTGTGTGTGTGTGTGTGCAGCAGATTCTTTTTCGTAATTAGCATAAAATACAATACAATTTTATATATGGTAATAAATTAAATTTTTGAATTTTACTTTCAACAAATTTGTTTGCTATTTTGCAAGAGAATTTAGAAACTGATGCAGCTGTTGTTTTTACGATATATTGATAGTCAGATAGCAACTGATAGAGAATTATGTGGGAAAATTAAATGAGTTCAACACAAAAATAGAGCAAACCTATCTGGCTTTCGAAGAGAACTATCTGAAGTACATATACTACATACAATAGTGATGAGATCGCTTAGAACAAAGCGGTAATACGCTTGCGAGCTATGAAGTTTAAAGTTACTCTTGTAGCAGTGCGGCACCTAGAGAGTCTATACCATGAGTTTAGTTTGTCTAATTCTTCTCTCGACGGCGAACTTTTCTTTCAGACAGACATTCGAAAGGTCGGCTGGACAAGGCTAGATCGACTCGTTTTGCTGTGCTGCTCAGGAATATATATTTACTTTATGCGTTAACCGATCCATAGCTATGTTACACATAACCGCTATGTCAACATGTTGAGTGATCTCAAAAATCTTAATCTTATTTGGAATGTTCAATTCAAATCTAACTAATATCTATATAACACTAATTTAGGGTCACATATAACACATGTCATATATCATTAATACGTTGGAATTTAAGTTTAAAACTGTGGAATAATCTGGAACTTTGAAACTTAAAATTCTTGAACTTGAATTCAGCTCTTTCTAATTAGGTGTGCCAATTTGGTTCCCAAGTTTTTAAGGTGTAGGAATGATGCTATGCAGTCGATCGATTTCGATGAAATTATTATGAAATATTATTTATGATAAAGTATAGTCATAGGCTATGTACGAACCCGAAAAAAAGCGTGATGTTATATAAGAGAAAACCCGAATTCGTCATATATCTGCAACTATTTGACGTAAAGGGTCGCCGTGAAAAATAATATCCACTAGAAAATTGGATGGTGACATGCCCCCATAAAATATAAATGCAGATAGCTGAAATTCAGTACATATATTAACGACATCGAGGAATTTTTCATTATATTGGTCAGCATCACTATATCAGTGCGTTCTTTTTGGTGTATATCGATACATGATTTCGATAAACAATCCAATTATACTGAGTTGAGGTTTTCAAAACGTTATTGATGACATCAATGGGTTGAGAATTGTCAATGCTACTCAATATATTCATTGACCAGATTAAGATGGCTCACCCGTTAGCTATTGTAAAAGATTCAGGGTATTCAACTAAATCTTTTACAATAACTTTGAACTAAAATCGACAATCAATTTGGTATTTATTATAGTAAAGTAATACTTTTAAGCATTAAGTTGTGACTGAAAGGCCGTTCATAGTGCTCAGTGATTACTTTTAATTTCTAATCTTAATCGACTAGGAGTGAATACTCCAAATGACGAGGAATTACTAAAAGAGAATAAGAGCAGAAAATTAGTTCATTCATCAAAACTTTTTTTTGTCGACTCAGTAAAGTACACAGAACCTAATTCAAGGTAATATTTTGATCAGTCTATTAAAATCGTATGGAAACTTTAATCATGTTAATTGCCCTTTGCCGATTTTTGGAAGATTTGTCTGATATCTGATTGAACTGATATATGTACGTCCAAATGTTTGTGTGTTAGAACCACGATAGAGAAAGAATAAGACAGTGACAAAGAGAGAGAGAGAGAGAGAGAGAGAGAGAGAGAGAGAGAGAGAGAGATAGCAGAAAGAAGAATTTTGTTTTTACCATATTAAAACGGAAAAAAAATACAGTGCGACAAGTGAGCATTAGAATACTACAGTTATTTCACCACATAGTGAGACTATATATGGTATATGGTATATAGTGACAGTATATTTCAATTCACACACTATGCTTATTAAGCGAATTTTCTAAGAAAACTTGTTTTTAGTTACTTAAAAAAATATTCAAAGTTTATGCGTATCAAGTTTCTCAAAAACGAAAGCTTCAAAAAGATGTTTATAAACTATAAAAGAACTAACAATCTCTGTGCGATGTCGCTCTAATTCTTATAGTAAGAGATATGTTTCGTCATCTTCTAAACAAAATCTACAGGTGCTGTCACTTTCGATATGAGTGTTATGTCCAGTCAGAAAGCCTGATATCATACTTAGAGTGTTCTTCTTATGAATGCAGATTTTTGAATTTTTGTTGTTATAAGAGCCTAGCAGCAATTTTCCCAATGTTAAGAACTTGCAGTTCTCCCAAAACCTAACCCCGCCTTTAGTTTCTTTCCCCTTTACTAACAATCTAAATGTTGCTGGTTATAATCCGAAAAGAGGGCTCTGGGCCATTAAAGGGAGCAGCTACCCTCCTTCTTACTAAGTTATCCATATCTTCATTCGCAGGTTTAATAGAGTAGAGAGCTTCCAGTACAGATTAAGCTTGTTTCTTAGGGTGTTTAGTTTTTCTAGGCAGTCCAACATCACATTTAACTTTAATGCTCTGTTAGCCGCAATGGTTTGCTGTACACCCTAGTTTGAGTAAATTGAGCTGTTAAAAGCAACTTCAATGTCCATAAAGAGCAGTTTCATTAGATCTGCCAGTTATATATGCATGCTGACTTCTATGGAGTGGTGCGTGCAGCATGTATTTGGCACAGATATGGTTGTTTTCCATTTTCTCTAGGATCTTCAGCTTAAATGGTGAAAAGGATCTTCTTCAGAATAAAAGCTGCATTTGGCACATTGGTATATTGTTGACTGCCAGACTACTTCTAATGATGTCGCTAGCTAGTTTCCAATTAACTCTCCCGGGATTACTATCTTATACATACACATCACAGAAATTTATTATACCCTTGACCCTTTTGGTATACAGTTTAAAAATGATGCCTATTTTTTTGCTTGAGTGTAACTAAGCGCCCTAAAGACGCCTTCATTGATAAGCAATAATTTATTTTTATTTATTTTATTTTTAATTTCATTTTTTATTTATTGTATTTATTTTTCTTCAGCGCGTATCGCTACTTTCATTCATTCATGACCAGAGCTACTACTTACAAATAAACATTGTCACGTACACAAATACTAAATATTGTGCATTCACTATTTTTAAGTAAACATCTATGAAATATACAGGGTGTTTGATTAAATTGTTAAAAATTGAACAGATCTGGCAATGATATTGTGATTTGTGCTCGTTCACAATAGACTAACGCCAGTACAACGCCTGCAAATTGAGCAATCTTATATCGAAAATCGTGTTTAAGTTTGGGCATATTACCGGGCGCTACGTCTAATTTACGGTCGACATAATCGTTCATCTGAGTAAGTAATTTGATTAAATATGAACCGATTTCACACTATGTATACTCTAAATAAAAGGTGGTCGAAAACTGAAACTCCAGAATGCGTCACATCCGAACCAGCCAGTAAAGTTTGAAATTATGTAATCTCAGTATTTAAAACTCTACACGTTTAAAAAAAACACCCTTTACATCGTAGCATATGGAAGTATGTTTATATTTGCTATATTTATTATTGCTCTATTGTAAATCAAAACTACGACTACGAGCAAGTTTTCTGAACCCGCAGCTCGTATTATCGCATAAATACAATGTGTACATAAATTCATATACATATGAAATCTTTTCATTTGCATAGTTACATATTTACTCTTAAGCTATTTTGTAATATTTACTGAGCTCTGTATAAATTAAATATGCAATAATAATAATAATAATAATAATAATACAAGCCTTTCCTGTGGTTTACGAGCAAAGTGATGTGTGGGCTTTTACTTTTATCGTTGTAAATACTACGAGTATTTCATGATCATAGCTAAATTTTGAAGGTTAAGGGCATAAAACAAAGAATATAAAAATTTAACTTGGTGGACTGTGAAGAAATTCATAAAAAATGTAAATCGAAATTTGAAATTTGAAATTTTAAATATATTGCTCGAAATTTTAATTAATAAATCTCTCTCTCTCTCTCTCTCTCTCTCTCTCTCTCGACTTTGCAATATTTAACACGAATTTACATGATTTCCCACTAAATGTCAATTTACAATTAAATCTGTCTAAATTTTATTAGTATTTGAATTGTAAACATAATATATATTGGGTGTTTGAATTAGTTCAAAGCGTTTTATTTCATGTGTGCATTTCCAATATTTCAAAGTGTATTCCCACGAAAACCTACTGTCCTTGAGCTTCGTTTTTAGTATATTTCATTTGGTTGAAACGTAAATAACAAAACTTTTTAGTTCAATGAATATGTTTAACTTTGCGCCGGATAAAGTGTTTTTGCGGGAAATTGTACTTCATTACTTTAAAATGAAGAAAAGCGCTGCCGAAAGCCATCAAATTTTAGTGACAGTTAATGGACAGCATGCTCCAGCTAAGCAAACGTATAGGAAGTAGTTTGCTCGGTTTAAAAGTGCTGATTTTGAGCTGGAAAACGAGGAACAACTCGGGGCAGTCGAAAAAGATTTAAAATAAAGATTTGAAGTCATTGCTCGGTGAAGACACATATCAAATGCTTCAAAAATTAGCCGAATCTTTGGGAGTTGATTTGTGAACGGTCAACAAACATCTCAAAACCATGTGAATACATATTTCAAAAGTAGAGCAGTTGGGTCCCATTGAGTTCCGTACTTGAATTGACTTACAGCGGTATCAATAAGTAGTATGGTGAGTACAGATTTTCTTAGACGAAGTACAAAATTCTTCATTCAAGAACTTTTCTTCAAACCCGAAAATCATAAATTTAGCCATTTTCAATCTCTTTTGAGCATGATTGAAGAAAAAATTGGATTGACTTGAGTACAAACGGGCTAACAAAAAAAAAAAAAAAAATTTTTTTTTTTTCTATTTTTAATAAAAATGTCGGTAAAGGGAACTGGTATCAAACCATGTAGTTGCCGAATCACAACGTATTGCTTTTTCCATTTACTGTCGATTTTCTCTCTGGTTTTTTTTTACCTCTCTCAGAGCTCAGAGATTGATTTAAGAAGTTTTACATTCAGAGAGACTTTGGTACTTGACTTGAGTACAGATTTGTTCTTAGATTAAATTTTTATACCTATTTCATGAATTTTATATTTGTTTTAAGTATTTCTATGATTGATTTAGAAATCGAGTCCGTTTAGTCAAGAAAATGAAGTACGTACCGTATTTAAAATTTTTAAGTACGACTTCGGATAAAAACAATATTTTCAAACCTATATTCATTTTGTCACCTTTTTCTGTATAAGAATTGAAACCAAGAGACGTGGAAAGCGTTTTTTTACCTGTGAACAGCTGCTTGAACGACACAAAAGAAATGTATTTTCCCATCGAATTGTGATTGGCGGTGAAAATTGGATGCAATACGACAATCTCAAATGCGAATATTCATGGGTTAAGCCCATTGAATACAGTGGTTTTTCCCTGGTCTTTGTTAAGTTTTTGATCAGAAAACAGCATTCTTTCCTGGATTTTTTAAAATATGAAAAATCCAGGAAAGAATGCTGTTTTCTGATCAAAAACTTAACAAAGACCAGGGAAAAACCACTGTATTCAACAGATATGGCCCCGGTTGACTCTTTTCTCTTTCGTAAAATTGAAATTACTACTTCGAGGTACCCGTTTTCAGAACTGAAATCGATATTTTTTTTCGTAAGGATGCAACTTTGAAGGTGTTACAATAAATTTGTATAAACAATAATTATTTTGTCTTGTTCACCCAATGCCCGTTACTTTTTTGACAGAATGTATAGCCATATTGTGGGAGTTGTGGGTGTGGCATCAACATTTTAAATACATTTGATCAGCTCGAAAACCACACGAATCTAAAAATCTAAGTTTGGAGATTGTATCTTTTATAATCCGAGATCTCGTTATTCAAACATACGAAGAACGGATGAACAGACGGACATACCTCGTCTTCCAGGGCAGCGTATAAAAACGCTAAGAATTAATTCAACCACCCAATATACAAAGTAATCAAATAAACTGAAATCTATGGAGCGCATTTTGCATACTGATGCATTTAGACTTCAATTTTGTATATTGCAGCTTATAAATATGCAAAATATTTTAGTACAACAATAAAAAAATAAAAATAAAAAAAAATTACAATTTATTCTAAAACAGTCTAACTTTTTTGATGCCACATTGATGACAGCAACAACAACAACAACAAAAGATACAATGGCTTAATAAAAATACAACAACAACAACAACAACAAAATCTAGTATAAGCCAATTTCAGTATAGCTGACTAGCTTTTGTTTAATAACTGAAAGTGACATTACTCCGGGGTATGAAACTATGTCATGTCCCTGATGTGTTGTCACTTTGATAGAAGATGTATGTAAACAACAAAAATTAAAAATATTTTATAAACAACAAATCCGCAAATATATGCAGAATAATTACCTACACATAATAAAAAGTATCTAGAATATTAATCTCCACAGCCATTATACAGCACTCGTCCTGTTTGCCTTGCTTTCCATAGACACTACGTATGAGTAATAATTATGCATGTTGCTTCAGCTCTTGTCACATGTGTCAGAACGCCATTAAACTGCAAAGTGGGCAAACTAAATAGCAAACACCGTGATTTCATAGTTAAATTCTTTGCTTTAGAATTTTTTCATTTAACTCGTAAACAATTTGGATTTAATTATATTCTAGGCATACATAAGTGCGCTATTTGCATATTTTGTGGCGCTTATTCATGACTCTGATGATTTTTGCGAATCGATGAAGTCATAGATAATATTCCATGACTCAAGCGATCGAGTGATAGAGTTACGAAATTATGACGTTACTCTGATTTTTATGAAGTACATACGAGTATACCTAGGTAGGCTCCTGTATAAAAAGCAAGCTCAAACTGAATTCAAGAACGATATTGTGTTTCTCTAGTGATTGTGGTGGACACATTCCGAAACGTGCAAAGGTTCTCAATCAGTTATGAATACATCAAAGATTCGTTCATGACGTATGCAAAATAAGCACACGAATTCGAAACCAAATCGACGAATACGAATAATAGAAACCGAATCTATGCATCCGAATCAACGAATCCACGGTTCTGAATCTAAACTCGAAATCCAAATTAAAATGCATGTTTTAACTCGAATGCAAAGCTGAATATGAATCTAAATTCGCATTTAGCCACGAATTCAATTCCGAATTTAGTTATGAATATAGATAATTTTACTTATGTACCTATACAAAAACGTATCCGGTGTTCCTTGCACCGCCCCCTATGGTTTTTCTCTTATATGGTGGCGTGGAACCGCCCGGAATCTGATTTTTCCGGTGTCCTTTACATATATATCAAATCATATCCATTTGCATGAAATAGTTCAATAGTTACATTAGTACATAATGTAAGCTATTTTTCGACATGGTCACCATTCCTCTCTATGCAGGTAGTGAAGCGGGGTATTAATTTTTTGATGCCTTCCTCGAAGTAGTTTCCCGCCAACCATCTCGTGGACAGTTTCCAAAATCCGAGGGTTTCTGTGATTGTTTCGTGTAGTAGTAGAGATATCGAAATCGATATCATCTACAGTCAATCTGCGATCGTCATAGAGCGTATTTTCGATTTTTTCCACAATTTCGTCAGTCACAATTGAAGGTCGGTCTTCCGCTCCTCTGCTCATCATGCACAGACGTACGACCGTTTTTAAACTAGCGACACCACTTGTACACACTCGTACGATTCATAGCTTTATCACCATATGCAGTTTTCACCTCATTATAAATCTCAAACGGAGGTTTTCCCTTCCAAACGAGGTAACGGATGATGCCGCGTATTTCGCACTTGGCGGGAGACTGGATTGACATTGTTCACGAGACGTATTGTCGCGTCGACAGTTCTCAACGTACTGAACTCGAACCGGTCTCGTTGCAAAGGGGAGAGGTCAGGCTATACTGCAGTGTTGCCAATATGACGAAAATAAAATCGCTCCGGCCGTGAGAGCCTCTGTACACTTACTTTTTGGATATGTCTCGTACCTTATACGAGTATGACAAAATCCAAAATACATTAGGCCATTTAGGCTACAAAGCGTGCTAAATAATACTATGCAAACATGCATGCATACATAGTAAATCAGTGCAAAAATACATTCGAAAAGGCATGGCATCGTTTTCGTATGTTTTCGTTTGACCAAACAAATCAAAACAAGCACTGTGCGCATATATTAAAAAACCAGAAGGTTATGAAGATTTCAAGTTATAACGTGAACAAATGGAAGTAGATAAGCACAATATGCTTGAGTATATTCTTTCGCCTGTCTCTCTACCCTTTGCCCCTCTTGGCTTCTACCAAAAACTATGTATGTATGTATGTATGTATGTAGAATTTGATGGTTCGTGCTCTAGCCTGTATGAATGGCGCAGTTGCATATACATGTACATAGAAATTTACACAGCGATAGAGTATATTTTATCTCTATTCTGCCAACTTAAAATAAAGCAACCAAAATAAACAAAAAACGGCAACAGCTGGACGAACTAAGTAGTTGCGAATGCCAACCAATTGTATTCGCATTGTATAATCATTCGGTTCGATTCTTTGGTCGTATCGAACCAAATAACCAGAACTCAAACATATTTGAACTTATTTCGTTTTTTGAGGCATTTGCAAAGCATACAAACAGTACATACAGTCGCGTTATTTGTTGTTTTACTACAATAATTTATTCTTGTTTATACCTTACATCCAAAGGGTAAAAGGCCATATAAAGTTTGTGCAAATGTGTGTAACAAATGCGAGTCGATACAGATATATCCGTGTATCTGTCTGTCAGATCGTCCGTTTGAACGAAGAGATTTCGAATACTATAAAAGATAGAGCTTACAAGTTTAAATATTTTGACTCTCCTATTCCCTCTGCAGTTAAAGTTTATTAACTGAATGTGCTACCACCATTATAAGAAACTTAACCCTATTTTTGAGTTTTTGCTTGAACATTATTTTATTATTATTGTTATTTAAGCTGGAAACGCCAAATTAAGTGTACGTATATCTCACGCCAATTCTAAGTAAATATATAACAAAAGTCCAGCTCAAAATATAGGTCACATGATTCAGGCTCATAGCACAGAGTGGCGCACAAGTTTTTCTTTCAATTGACACAGGGTATTCAACTGTCGGGCAAGTTTGACTGTATCAAGTGAGAATGAATTTTTACACTCATAGTCTTAATGCTTGAAAATATGCTTTTACAACAATCTTCACAATCACACACACACACATTAACATATTTACCCAGATACTCTAAATATAACCCAAGCTTGCTTAAATTGCTTAATTTTTAAAACGAAAAGTTTATTAAACAAAAAGTCATTTAATAAAAATTCAAATCTAAATATTAGCTTCGACTAAGCTTCACTGCGCTAATTAAAAAATGTACAATATATACAAATCTATATAATCAGATAAACTAATTAGACAGCTAAATCAGCACAAGTCAAAACAAATTTAAATGCAAACAAATCTTTGCGACATTTTCCTGTTTTGAGCAAACATAATTTAAATAACAAAAGCAGCAAACAACTTTTTGCAGAGCAAGTTCAAAACAAATGAAATATACTTATGTAAATCTAAGCAATGTATTAAAATGTATCTCAAAATTAAATGCAAACTTACCAACCTTTTACGCGTTCGGTTCCACTCTCTCTCACTCTCTCTCTCTCTCCCTCTCTCTCTCTCTCTCTGCGCTGTTTAACACTTAAATTAGACAATTAAAAATTCAAATGTTGCTCAACACTTAACGCTTGCAGATACATTCCAATTGGATAGTTTTTGTAGTGTGCACTGTTTGTTGGATTGTTTTGCTTTTGTTATCCTGAAGAAGGAAATTGAAGTTGTTTCCTATTTCGAAAGCGACACAAAAGATATAAAAGCTTATAAAATGAAAATACTAAAAAAAAAAACAAAATAAACACTTGAGAATGTTTATCTGTTGTAGATATTACTATATACGAGTACTACTGGATGATGCTGCTGCTTTTGACGCTTTATTGCTTTTAATTTCCATTTCAATAGAAGCGCAACATCATCAGAGACAAAATTGTTGTTGTCAGTGCAAACGTCATCATTGCTGGAATTGTATTGTTTTGTTTTGTTGTTGTTGCTTGTCGAGAAAAGCGATACAATAGCGAAAAAGCGAGCGAGTTGTGACACTTTTTTTTTCTTTTTCTTTTTTTGACTATGGCTTTTTAGAACGATTATTTTGCTTCTTTTTTTTTTGTTTTTTTTTTTTTTGTTAAAAGAGATTTCCACTTTTTTCACACTTGAAACACTATAGACATAGTCACTTTTTCACAAAAGCACAGACAGATACAATCACAAAGGCAAATAAGCCAATAGATATACTTGTATGTAGTTGAGTGGGTTCTTTTTTGAGGATATACATGCGAATTCTGTTTTGTATTAAAACGCGCGCGCACACTTGCCTGGTATTGTGTCCTTTCTATAGGGTGTGATTCAAGAAAAAACTAAATAAACAAAAATTCTAATTAAGGATAAGAGTTTGATTACTGAAACTATCTATTGTTGTAAGAGTTATTCAACCAAAAGTTATGAGCTTCTGATTTTAATCCTAAGTGCTAAAGTTTATAGTGGAACTGAAGCGTTAATTTTCGACACTCTAACTGCTCAAGGTTAAGAAGCATCTAAATATTTCAATTTGAAAGCTGTATCTCTTATAGTCTCTGAGATCTCGGCGTTCCATACAGACGGTCAGACAGACAGACGAACATATCTGTCTGCCAGTCTGCCAGTCTGTCAGTCTGTCTGTCTGACTGTCTGTCTGTCAGTCTGTCAGTCTGTCAGTCTGTCAGTCTGTCAGTCTATCAGTCTGTCAGTCTGTCAGTCTGTCAGTCTGTCAGTCTGTCAGTCTGTCAGTCTGTCAGTCTGTCAGTCTGTCAGTCTGTCAGTCTGTCAGTCTGTCTGTCTGTCTGATAGTGAAAAACCAAAAAATCCCTGAAACTATAAGATCTAATGACATCAAGTTCGATTAAAATACATGCGCAGATCAAGCTTATGAAATTTTTTGCATAGTTTTGAAGTTTTGAAGTTGTCGCTTTGAAATTTGAATCTGATTGAAATGCTCTGTTTCCATAGCTTATTAAAATCAGTTGATAAGAATGCACAAAGTTTGAATACAAATGCATAAAATTACAATCAGACACTGGAAACACTGTTATTCAGCCAATTGCTCGAGGTCCCAATGCGATTCGCTAACTAATGGTTGTTAGTCCTAACGATTTAACTAACTACTGGTCGTTAGTTCATAACTAGCGAAAGTGTTTGCAGTGCCGCACCATCTAAAATATTATTACCAAAATTGCAACGCCTCAAAAACCGTATCCTTTACTAAAATATTTTTGTCTTTCCGGCGACAGTCAATAAGAAAATTAATTGCTTGTGAATCGGCAAATCGATGTGTTGGATGCCTTTTAAATCATACGCTCAACGCTGTTGGTCATAGATCGACTACCAGTTACTTCTACAAAAGAACATTTTAATATACTTCATAAAAAACCGAAATTAATTTAAAATTGTTTAAAAATAGAACTTCCAAAAAAAAAAACAACAAATAAAAAGAAAAATCATTAGAACCATAACAATAACGCAAAAAATAACATTTTTTAATACAATTGGTTAAACTCTTTTTACCCTAGCGAAGAGCTAACTCAGTCCTAACGAATGGCTATGCCCTTTTCCATAGCGAATAGTTAGCAAAAGATAATGCAACGTGGTACCGCTCGGTACCTGCCAAAGACATACCTAGTATAAATTCGTTACATAATTTAATGGATGAGTTAGTTGTTCTTGTTGTTGTAACAGCTTGACTTGGGCTGCATCAGAAAATATATACATATACGAGTATATACAATTTATTATATAATGAATGTATTGTGCAAGCTGCTTATGAATGGAAGAGAAAGATAAACCGAAATGTAACCCAAGGTATCAAATCCCAGGAATGAAGCTGTTGGACGTAACCAAAGATCTATAGGACTCAATTGAGTCGGATGGGACGGACAATTGAACCGATGGGGTCGAATTATGCGGTGTTTGACCACAATCAGGACTGTAATCACTTGTTCTGATCCCAATCCGCTCTCTGTCACACTCGAGCATATTGTTCCACTCGTATATCAACTGTGCAAGTTTAGTGCTGGTGTTACGAGGGAGATGTTTTTCGCTCTCGTCAATAGGTGGTGGTCTACCACCTAGTACAATATTGTCCATATGAGAGCTGATTTAATACAGCCCCTACCGGAAGTATAAATATACTTCTCTATTTGATCCTCTGCTACAAAACGAGCAATACTAGCTTTATAGCTACTGAATTCATTCCTTATTCGAGTGGGTATTATTCTCGTGAGAGTGTCATGGTTAGAATGATTGCTCCTGTACGCACCTAACAAGAACTGCTTCGAAATGAGCTCATTATGCTGGTGAACCGTTTGCATTATCGCTTCCCCATGTAGGTGGTCTTCATTTATAATTTGTTGACAACCAGTAGCAGTTCTCCGAGCACTATTTTAGCCTCGTTGCAGGCATTGCCATTGAGTCTTACTGAGGTAACGAGTCCAGAGAGGAGCAGCATAGTTTAGAAAGGATTGTGGACGAGTTAGTACGAGTAGTCACTATCTATCACTAATAATTTCCAATTGTAGCTGTTTTAGAAGATGAAATTGTTAAATTTTAAACGTTGGCTATATGTGTCAAAGATAAATCACGAACTACAAATCAAAGTTTACAAATCACTTTGGTTTAAAAAACACTCTTCTCATTGTGTTTGGAATAGCACTAGTTAGCTCAGCACTACTGCGGTTCAAAAAATTATGGTGGTAAGGTGATCATAGATCATAGTTAGTAAGCACTTTTTTTGACATCACTCTACTGATGCCGATTTAATTGTTTACTTAAAAATACAATAGTATAAATATCCCGTCAGTAGGTAAGTTTTAAAATACACTAGTTCACCAGTACCACTCTGCAAAACTAAAGACTGAATGAATTCACTTGCCCTCGGTAATATAGCAGGTAGATAGTTTAAAAATATAAACTTTATTTTTGTCTTTGCGACAACAGTCAAAGAGAAAAGCCTATGCTTCAGCAAAACAATGATTTAGGCGTTTGTTAGCTGTAGTAGCTAAGACAGTGAGACTTTGTGCTCAGCATCGTTCGAATTCCAGTTGAATTAAAAAAAAAAACAAAAAAAGTGAAATGTGAAATGTGAATTGTAACAAGTAAAAATTTGCGTAGTATCTTTTATGCTAAATAGTCAGCACTAGCGAAATTATTATCGCTTTTTCTCTAGTGAAGTAACTAATCCGTCAGAAGTAGTGAAAGGGCTAGTGAATGGTAGTGCAGAGGGTGGCAAATGACTACTTGCAATAACTGCAGCGTTTTAAATTCACAAGTGGAGCCAATATACTAAAGATACAATTTGAACTATTACTGGCTACCAAGGCACTAGTAATTCGCCAGTCTTGCATTGGTTCCATGTTATACACTTTAAAAAGTTTCTTAAATTAGCATAGAACTATGTATCTGAAAATAAGTAAATATCTTTTGAATCACACCCTGTGCAGATACATTTTATTGAAATATTGCGTGGTAAATTGCCTGCGTTTTGTGTTCCTTTCATACGCATACAAAGGGCTTTGTCAATTGATTGCCACACTCTGAGTCACAAAAGCCAACATTATGTTTGCTTCATTTGGCAATAAATACAACAACAACAACAACAACAACAACAAAATTGGCAACATTCTTAAACGCATGCAAATAAATTAAACTATTTTATTTATTTTTATTTTATTTTTTTTTAACACGAAATACTGCGCGCACTTCACTTTTCACATAAATTAAGATGCGCGCGCGCAAGTTTACCACTTCGAATCGGAAAAAAAAACAAAAAGAAGATACATTTAAATAAAATATTGTAGCCGGCAATAAAAAAGATACATTCACACACACAGATACTAACATACACAGATATACACTGGAGCTGAGTAGCACGTTTTGTAGCGGCTCGTGCAAATTTAGCGTAGCTTCACACGCCGAATCGACTGTGCCGCGTCAAGTCAAAAGACAGACTAAAGCAAACTCAACCAACAAACAAGCCAACCAGCCAACCAGCCAACCAACCAGCCAGCCAACAAAAACAACCCAACGAACGAACGCGTCGCAAACAGCAGCAGAAGCAGCAGCGCCGCAGCAGCGAAATATGTAGCGGCAAAGTTAGCCAGACAGACAGACAGACAGCGAAAACAAAAAACAAAAGCAACAACAACGTCAAGTCGAGTAAAAAAAGCCGCTAACGTCAACGTCGCAGCAGCGCAGTCTCCAAAGCATCATCATTATCATCCTTATCATCATAATCATCATTATCATGTTGTCGGAGGCTGCTGTATTAAAGGCAAAATGCAAAGGCAAGCACATTACAAAGCGAGAGAGAGAGAGAAAAAGAGCGCATGATAGTGGGCGCCATGGAGAGCAGCTTCTGATAACGGTACAAGGCCCATTTGCTTTGTTTTCGCTTTTTTGTTTTTTTTTTTTTTTTTGCGGCGCTCAATTGAAGCACTGACAAAGTGAAGAAGAAGAAGAAGAAGAAGAAGAAGAAGCAGTCAAAGTTTATGCTAGCTTTTAATGTTGACGTTGCGTTGACGTCGTCGGCTACTTTTGTGCCGACGTTGCCAACTTGTATTATGCGACTAGTAAAGACCCGCGACTTTTTCCGCAAGACACATCACTGAAATGAATAAAAAATATGTATTGCAATCGTTACACTGGAGTCACATCTAGCATATTTTCACATATTTGAAATATTCGACAAAATTCTACAAATACGTTTATATGTAATTTGTTTATATGTAAAAAAAACACTATGGGATATTTTTTTAAAGTATTTTACATAAAGTTTTTTTATCAAAACTTTATCAAAATCAAAGGGAGATAGTCCCCTGTTCTGGTTTTCAAATCCGAAAAAATTAAAAATTTCGGAATCGGTTTGACTAGCTGTTCCGTAGCTTACAAAACGAATAAATTTTCTACTTTCGATTCCCTTGGCTTGGAGCATGTGGTTCCAAAGCAAATGACTCTTTCCTCATAAATAGAAAGTGGTAATAGTGGTTTTCAAATATTTAAGTATCATTCTGTCATATGTTAAGAGTTATACTGTTACCTCAGAATATTATTAATAAATAATTTTTTTTTTATTCACAACGAGTTGTGAAAATGAAAATGAAATTGTCGGTTTAAAAACGAAAGCAAATCGTAAGGCAGCCGAAACAACTTAATTCAAAATGGTCGGTTTTCATTCGATTTGAAAACGAAAAAATGTATGAGGGCAAAATGTGTACTTATTGGTCTTAAGCCCAAAAACCTCACTTTCCACCCCACCATTCAAAAAATGGCAATTTTTTGAGTTTCATAAAAAAATGTAAACTGCTTATCTGCAAACCAAGGGACGACTAGCATAAAAATAGACTAAAGTTTTCTAAATTTTAAAAAATTATCCAAAAAATATGAGACTGATATTTTTTGCATCCAATTTGAATGCGAAATGGGATGCGTTATATGAATTTCTTATTGACAATAACAAATTCTATATAACAAAAACACAAATTTTTCACATCTGAGGCAGTATGCGAAAAATGTGTTTGGGGAAATGCATATCGCATTTTCAAAAAAAAAAAATATATGCTAGATGCGAATCTAGTGAAAAGACAGCATGCGACTTTTATTAGGGGTCGTTCACTTATTAAGTTATGTGAAAGAGGGAGAAGTGTAGGAAAGGATCAATTTGTGACAAAAGGTGACAAAATGGTGGTGAGAGAGAGAGGTATTTAGATTCGATTAGTTTTACTTTATCTTTTTGTAATATCCATTGATTTATTTGTAGAAATAGAAATTAGAAATCAGAAAGCAGCCAAATGATTGAGGAAGGGCGTACCCAAATACATGACTTAGTGTTGCAACTGGTAAAGAACGGCCCCTTAGATCCAAGCAACATCAATTTTCTGCAGATGCAATACATTTTAGAACAAAACAAACAAGTATAAATTTAATCACTTTAAGCTATAAAAAATTCTATTAAATGAAAACGTAGTCACAAATTCTATAGATACATTTGACCAGTATCAAAATGGAAAATGGTAGTTGATGGGCACTGTTGTTTTTGAAATCCATAGGCATTTTTATCTTTGACGTACTAAAACAAAATGTGGAAAAAAATTTAAAGCATTAGGAACAGCAGCAAGGATTTCTCGATCCACACATTTTTTCTAAATATTAAGTATACGTAGTCTTTGTTTTTATACCTTTCGTATGAACGTAAAAATATATATTAGCTGAGTTGAACTGCTAGACAGAGTTTTAGGAGGCGTCTATTTATATATACAAGTAATATTAATTATGTCGATGAGGCATAACAATTTAGTCATTTCCATTTGAAATTGAAAATTTACCACAAGGTAACAATGTACCACCTCCCATGCCCCAGTGGTCTGATCTTATATCAATAACAAGCTAACACTGAACTGACATTTGAGTGCTTAAAAAGAGATTTAAAACTTATGTGTGTTTCAAATCGAAGTATTTCTAAAATTATGTAATTTAATATATTTTTATTTCATACGACTATTTTTTCTTGGATCAGGAGCAATTAAAATTTTGAAACAGCTCCACTTACTTCACTCACTCCGCTACGCTCCGAGTCCCTGGTATTAAAATTAACTGCTTGTCTGACTTACATCAATTAAATTCAAACAACCGAATAATCAGTCAGGTCAAACATTTTTATGTAAGCTTTTATTTTCCATACTTTGTCGCTGTTGCAGTTGACGTCGCCGCGAGCAGCGCATTTTGTGTTTGGTAGGCGCTCGCTCATTTTGCCGGCTTTTGTTGCTCGAATGTTCTTATAACAGTTCTTGTTGTTGTTGTATAAGTTTGCTGCTGCTGCTTCCGACCGGCTTCTTCTTTTGCTTTTATATAGTTGTGTGGTGTGCATGTGCTTGTGCATGTGTGTGAGTGCAAGCACTGCAAGTACCGCTAAATTAGCTCATGGCGTTGCATTTGGTTTACTTGTTTTGTTATTGTTGTCTGTTTGTTTGTCACACTTTTGCTACTTGTCTGTCTCGCCGCCGCCTTTGTATTTTATGGCTGGGTGTGTGTGTGTATATGTGTATGTGTGAACGCGAGGGTGGTACACTGAGCGAAAGTAAATATTTTTTGATTTTTTATTGATGAATGAGTGTTATCTCTCATTCTTCGCTTGTTTTTTGTATTTTCTGACTTTTGGATTTTATATCCTACACAGTGATTCGGTGCCTCGTATCCCCGAAAAAAAGTCTTTAAAAAGTGCTCTGTTTTCTCCCACGATAATGCGTTCACTAACGTTTCACTAACTCCCATACTTTTAAAGATTGAATCTTCAGATTAAACATATTAGTATATCAAGTCAAGCTCAAAAGGGTCTACTTTTCCCAAGAATATTAAGCCAAGAACATTTTGATTGGTCTGTTTAATCCAGAGATATACGACTTACCAGAGCCGAACTTAGATTTGTGGGAGGCCTGTGACCACAGAATGATGGTAGGACTCTATTTAAATGTTAAGGGACAAGTGATAAATCATTTGAGAAAATGTAGTAATGTTTTTATTTATTTGTTCTGGTTTTTTGCACATAGTGAAATAGTTAAAATGATATTTCACGTTTGGTAGAAATTCGCGATTTCAATTCACTTAGCTTGGAGTCTGAAATTTTCACGTTCCTCAATGCCAGTGAATTAAAATTGCAAAAGTGAATAACGGACAACTTTAACGGATTCACTTTTGCAAAACATTCACGAAAGTAAAACCAGAACAGGCCAAATATTATAGTCAGGATCAAGATAAACAAACTTTTCAGTTCAATGTGTAAAAAATTAAATGCAAATTTTCAAAAAAATCTAATATCTCCTTCGGAATTTGTTTCAAAATGGTCAGTATCAAAATCGATTTTAGAATTATTGTTTCTAGGGCAAAGTTGCTTACTTTGCACCCCGGTGATTTATCGGTTTTATTAGTGTACTCTATTTGAGCAAATGTATATAACAGAAAGAAGTAGGTATGGTAGACCCCTTAAAGTATATGCATCATAAGTTGAGTCAATAAAGACATATTCGTCGCTCCGACTGTCTAATCGACCCTCAGTTCGGCCCTCATTGATGGCTTGGACACTGTAAAAGGTTTTAGATATTAACACTCTCCTATTCAGTCTTCAGTTAAAGTACAGGGTGTCTCAAAAGAAAGTTCACATTTGATTTGCTGATTGCGTGAACGCAACTATTCCGTGGGGCGCGGGGTTATGTCAATCGGTAGGCTAGCTTTTGGAAATTTAGTCGCTATGGAGCGTTTCTCAGGAGCGGACCGTGCGTTTTGAGTACGTGAGTCTTACAAAAACGGTAATTCAGCGACTATAGCGCGTAGAAAATTCTGCAGTATTCGACATGTTCGTCATTTAAATGATGCGCCAAGCCCTCGACGCATTGGAAAATGGGTGGAGAAGTTTGAAGAGACCGGTTCAACGCTGGAAAATTCAAAATCCGGGCGTCCAAGGTCTTCGAGAACGTTCGAACAGTGTTACTCACTCTGTTCGTAACAACCCGGACCTTTCGATTCGGAAGCGTGATGTTGCTTTAAATGCGCAGAGATCATCATTGTTCACGATTTTTAGCAACTTCAATTTTTGTCCGTTCCTCGTTGGTTTTATGCATATCCAAAGGATCCATGTCTCAAAGATTTCTACGGGACAATTATTAAGAACTTCTTTGTTATTTAGTTTACTATGCCATTTCTCTCAGTGTAGCTGCATAGTTATCACACTTGCTTCTTTTTGTTTATCATGACTCTATCTAAAGTGAAATTCCGCTTTGTGCTTTTGAACTTTATTATGCAATCTAAGAAATAAACTTTAACTCCCGCGGAACCAAAAATAAAATTAAAAAAACTAACTAAACAAGCTTTTATTTTACCATTTGAAGTGTTCTTGTTGTTATTTAAGCATGGTTACCTGTAAGTGGTCTAGCTCTTATGTACACAGATACTATTAAAACTATGTATATGTGTAAAAGATACATTTATATATGTAAGTACATATGTCTGTATGTTGTTTTTCTATTTGGGCTTCGTTGCACTTTCGAAATTTTAATGTCTGAGATTCAACATTCTTCTTCTTATGGCGTGTTTATGTTGCTTTCTCCTTCGAAAAGTTTATAAGTATACAAAAGTAACTGACTTTATAACCGACAAACTTAAAAAAGTTAAATAAAGATACAAAATATTTAGTGGCAGCCACCGTGAACCACACATATGCCGGAAGTGCTCCAGAGCATTTTCAAACAAGTAAGAATGGAGCAGTCCAGTGTACTCGACTTCCAGTTATACTATAAATTGTTTAAGGCTCCTTATATGAAACATAGATGACATTCTTTAATGGTGCGATCTGGAGATAAGTAGGATATTTTATTAGAATTGATCATAAATTAGAATTAATTAATTATTAAGACAATACATTTTCATACAAAAACATAATAATGGGGAACAAATTTGCAAGGAGCTAAACTTAAAGTGGTCCGCTCTGGGATTATATGAAATATTTTGTAATGTTTAACGGAAGAAACTTACAAAAACTTAAAAATGAGGGAAGATTTGTATGAGATTTGTGGGGTTGACATGTACATTTAATACTTGTTATCTGAAGAGGGAAAAGGAGAGTCTAAATATTCATATTTGTAGTCTATTTCTTATGGTCTTCAAAATCTGTTTGTTCAAACAGACCGTCGGACGGATGCACAGATGGTCAGACGGACAAATCTATATCGGCTCGTCTACCGATGCGGTTAAAGAATATATATATATATATATATATATATATATATATATATATATATATATATATATATATATATATTATATATATATATATATATATATATATATATATATATATATATATTATATATATATATATATATATATATATATATATATATATATATATATATATATATATATATATATATATATATATATATATATATATATATATATATATATATACTTCAGTGCCACATTCTGCCTGTTACATACATCAGCACAAACTTAATATACCCTTTTTACCCTCTAGGTGCAGGGTATACGAATTCTAAGCTATTTTCTTAATTATGCAACATATGTGAAAGTATGCTCATCACCTTAGCTAGTTTTTTCTATAAAGAAATTAATTTAATATTCTATAAATATTTGTGGCACAACTGAGTCGTCGAGTAGCCGGGTTGCAGATTATTTTTGCCGGAAAAGAAAATCCGCTTTGGCTACACAGAGAAAAAAAAATGTTGTGTCTTATCAAAAATGTACGCAAAGAAATAGGAGCGAAAGAGACAGCAAACCGGTAAAAAGCGCATTCATACAAGTTGTTGTTCATCATATTGAAAGATAAGAGTGTATGTGTATGTATCCAACCACCCACCCACCATAATGCGAACGAGCCAAACCGAACCAACCCAACAAGAGTGGCGCAAACAAGTGGAAGTATGAGTTGGAAGAGGCTGTGTCGTCGGTGCTGTTGTTAAGTTAACCGGCAAACATAAAAACAGCGACGTTGACGTCGTCGTTGCCGTTGCCGTTGACGTCGCATTGATAAAAGCGAACAATTGCGTTACGAGTGGAGTGCGTTGTGTTGCGTGGCGTGGCGCGACGTGACGTTGCATGTATGAATAATCTTCTCGGTCAGTGTTGTTCGAACATTATTGCAAATATCGTGATAAACACAAGCCTCAGTGCTGCACAGTGGCATAGAAATACGAAAGAGTGAACAAAAAATTTCAACAGGTATATTTCGAAAAACGCTATTTCGTCATCATTTCATTGAAGCTAATAAAAGCTTCAAAATATGAAGACCGAAAAAAAAAAATTATCCTAAAATTAAAAAAAAAACAATTTTCTTCTTTTTTTTTTGCATTATTTGCGATTTATCAAATTTTTTTAAATAAAATCACACAAATTTAACTAATTAAGAAAAATGACATGAAAAATTAAAAAAAAGAAACAAAATAAATAAAAATATTTTGAAATCATAGTGAAAATCACTCCCTTGGGTTTCTAAAGCAAAGATTCAGGAGGTGGAGACGATTCAGTTTTCTCATGTGCAGGCTGTTGGTCAGTAAGTATTGCTGAACCTTACAATTTACTCCTTGATAGTTGGGATCAGTAAGTCACGATGGTCAACCGAGTTTCTGATATAAGTAGTATGGTGCACTAACGACACTGAAACCTTTCCAGGATATTCACATTAGAGTTGGAAGCCGTGCCCCAAACAAGACCATCATGTGACTCACCGTGAGAGTTAGACATACTTATGCACTAGTGGGACCAGCATACATTCGATATTACATCAATATTTGACCGTCAAGAAAATTTGTTCGCGTTGGAGACCGTACTATTTGACAATCGGCCAAAAAACGGCTCGTATCGATGGATGCAAAGAAATACAGCTGCGTAACACCTGACGAAGTATGGATCTAAATATGCATATTACCCTAAAACAAAACCGCAATCGACTGCATAGGTATTCCAAGACGAGTCCAATCAACAAAAGTTGTTAGTGGACAAAGCACTTCGAAGGAAATGGTCGTCATTTTTTTTCGGATAAAACGGTCATGTTGCAACAGTTGCATTAGAGCAACGTACGATGGTCAATTTAGAATGGTATATAACCATTTGTTTCACAGAATTTTTCGCCAATATTATGCTCTCTCACATCGATTCACACAAGAAAGTTTTTGAGCACTCAAAACGTCGAATTTATGGTCAATCTCGCCTAACAGCAGTGACTTGGCACCAAATATTCTTTTTTTCTCACACATCAAAAGGAAATTTCGAGATCAACGTTTTTCAACTCCTGAGGAAGCTATTGAAGCCTTTAAACAGCTCGTTTTGGAGGTAACTTTTTGAGTGGCAAAAGTGCTTCCAAAAATTATTTCAAACTAGTGTTGAGAGTTGATTTAATTACTGGTGATTTTAGCATGAGTACCATTTGCTTTTTATTACTGCTACTGTCATTCACTGCGATAAGTAGCATAAACAATAGCAACAATTATCAGTGATGTATCAAAATGCAATGCAGTATCAGCTGAATAGTTTTAGTGATCTATCAAAAAGATTTTAGCAAAGTTTTGATGAAAATATAGTCCTTTTTAATAGTTATATTTAAGACTATGAAGTAAAAGTGTTTATTTATTTTAAGTAATCTACATATAAATAGTTAAACATAAACTTTAAACATAAAGTTGTTAGATAACAAAAATTCGTGAATATTAAACACAATGTAAAGAGTAGATGTGCATTTAAAAAAATATTGGCCAAATGACGGACATTTGACCTTCATTTGTTTCAAATCTACTTAAAATTTAAAAACACTTATAATTCACAAATAGTTTTTACATAAGTGTACGGCACAATATTAATTCTGGTTGTTTGTTATTTGTTTGAAAAGTAGCAATTAAAAGAGATATCATCTGTGCATAATAAACTTTAATAAAGTAAAAAAATTCGGTTAGCACAGATGGTTGTATTTTGAACATAGTACATAGATAAAAGGTTAACGTGTTTTTTTTTTTTTGCTTTTTTATTTTAGAAGTTGCTTTTTTCGTTTAAGGCAGTGCTCGCAGTAGCAGTTAAAAATCGCTGTGATTTCAACATAGCAGTCACTACTCAAAAATCATTGACTAACTCAAGTTCAAATGGAGAATATTTCGATTTCTGTTCTTTCATTATTAAACGCACAATATAAAAGGCAACACACGTACAATTTACGAATTAAAAGCATCCACGCTTTTTTTTAGTTTTTACCGACTATTACAATATGTGGCCCACAGTGCAATGCACAATCTCATGCATGCATACATGTATTAATCTATGTTTGTACTATATGTGCAACAATATTGCCGGCATTTTTCATCCATGTTTGTTACACATGCTGCACTTTGGCCACTGTGCTTTATTTTATTTTTTTTCTTTTGTATCGTTTCTCTTGTAATAATGACAACGTTGTTATTGTTGTTGTTATGTAGTTGATGTAGTTGTTCTTGTTACTAAACGCTCTCGCGCATTGTATGCCCCATTGCACTCCCACTGGACTGTCATCAGCAGCATTGTTTACCGGACATTTGTCTGCCACCTACTACCACCCACCCACACCCACCCACCTTTGATTGTCGCGTGCTGAGCTTAAATGCCTATGCAATAGCACACTTGTCTGTTTGACTGTTGTCTGTCCGTTAGTCTCTCTTCGTGCCTGAGATGCTACGTTCGTTGCTTTTTTTTTATGGTTGTTGCTCTTTTGCATACGTTTGCCGACTCGTGCTTCCTCTCTTTTTCTCTTCATCGATATTGCCGGCAACATTTCCCATGTCTGAGTGGCTCTATTTTGCATATTCTTTGTTGTTGTTTTTGTTGTGCATGCAGCTGCAATTGTTGCTGCCATTGTTTTTCGGTTACACTATTGTTCGTTGTTTTTGTTACTTTTGTTGTTGTTGTTGTTGTTGTTGTTGTCGTTGCAACGCTTTAACGGCTTTTAGCGCCACTCAATCACCACAAGGGCATATAATCTATTTAATGGTCGTTGAATACTACTTTCGGCTGCACTCTTTCTATCTCTTTCGTTTCCATTACAAATGCAATTCTCTCATGCTGTCTCACTACCAAAACGGCGTACATAGCATTTTCTGCCTGTATTTGTGTGTGTGCGTGAACTGCAGTGCTGGATTTGATTTAAGAACTGTGAATTATCACTTTTACGGCTAAGTATCTCCATAATAAACACTTAGCTACATGCGCAATTTTAACTGATTAAAGTTTAGATTTGGGAATGGGATCGAACGTTTGCAAAAGTCCACATTAGTGGTAAAAATCATTGATCTAGGTGAGGTTTTCGGGGTCTGGACTAGAGATGAGCTAGTCAGTGATTTTTGAGTAACAGTGATTATCGTGACTGCTACTTTGAAATCAACGTGATTTTCAACTGCTACTGCGATCACTGTTAAAATAAAAAGCAAAAAAAAACCCATCTTTTTAACTATTTTTTTTATTTTTTTATTATTATTATTAAAGCAACACTTTTATACATAGTTTTCTTAAATCTGAATATCTGAAATACCTTGTTCCCGCCTCAATTCCCAAGATCTTTGTAAGGAGCCCATACGTCGATGTGGGAGCCCAATGATTCCGACTATCTATCATACCATCGAATCGTTTCTTTTAGCGTTTTAAGCAAATCCTCTCCAGAAAGTGACATTACAAAGCAGAATGTGTTTTTCTTTCTTTTAATGTTTTCTTAAGTAGCCAGAAGTGCCACCCAATTGATATATAGTGACATAAGCTAGAGATTATTGACTTAAAATGGTAGAAGACACCATTCGAAGGTGTAGTATATAGTCGGAATCATTGGGCTCCTGCAACAGCATATGGGCCCTTTACAAAGATATTGGGAATTGAGGCGGGACCATGGTATTTTAGGTAGTCACCTGATTTGTATATATTCCAAGTGGTGAATCTTCACTACAATTCTTTGAGTCTAATTCCATACTACAGTAAACCTCAATTAGTTTCTGCAATACCTCCTTTTTGGTGCCATTTTCTGGAGAGGAAACCATTTCTGGTACACAAAATCATTCGATTGAAGTGATTGAATCACAGGTAGTTAAATATCGCTCAACTCTAGTCTGAACCAAGTCCAACGCCACACTAGAATATTTGAGTTCTCAAACTACCGCAAAGTACTGTGTACAGGCTTCTTTTTCGAAGAAAATTATGTGCTAATAACTGGTAGTTTTACTATTTCTCCCCACAAGTTTTTTTTTTTTTGTATCTTCAGTTGTAATTTTATACCATTCCTTCAGTCATTTTTGGATGCAATGTTGTGTTGACGGACTCTGCATTCGAGTAAGGCTCACAAATGCTCTATGGAACTCAGGTACGGACATTGGGGAGATGTTCTCAACTGATTTTTTTTTATATTACATTATATAAATATATTATTATAAAGAAAGCAGAGCTTTACACGGTGCAGCTAATTAACCTTCAAAGCTTGAATATAGCAAGTTTGGTACATTATTGATTAAATAAATGTTAGTTTTCCAACATCATTGGCTTTTCAAAGGTCGTAACGCTCTTTCACCATACCAGTTTTTTTTTCCTTTTTTCTCGAAAATACAAAATTTGCTCTCATCCGAAAAAGGAACCATGTTCCAAAACTCTGGAGGCGGTGAAACGTACTCACTTGCAAACTCCATGCGCTTTCGCTTATTTACAACTGATATATGAGGCTTCTTACGGGCAACTCGACCATGATACCCAATTTTTTTTTTTTGTTAATTGCCGGAAATTTTTTTTGAATAAATTTCTTCTACTTCTAGTTTTAGTTCCTAAGCAGTCAATCTTGGATTCAGTCACAGTAACTGAATGACGCTTTTTTCTCTCGTTCTGTTAAGAGAGCTGGGCGACCAGATCGGGGTTTTGGCTGATCTTTGTCTTGATGGGTGAGTTCTGTCCACTACTTTTTCAATTTTTCTATAGGATTTCGCTCAAGATATAGCTTTAAATTAATTTGACGCGACTGTATTCACATATGTATAGTTAGAGCATACATGAGCTATTTTCTGAGAACTTTATTATAAGGCTACGAATATGCTACGAGCTGTGGTTGCATCAAAATCGTAGAATCTGTACTTATACGTTGTCATCTTTGGCTCTATAACGGTGCTGAATTGATGATCTCATAAATATATTTTAACTTCTTGAAAATGGCAAGGATCATATAGCCTAGTCTCTGGATCAACTATAAACACAAAGACACGGTGCATAGCGTATGTATAGCATAGAATGTAACGTTAATTCTTTTCTTTTTCTTTGCCAAAATATCTAAAATTTGTTCGTTAATCACTTCGAAAGCAGAGCCAAACCATTAAGGCGCTCCCCTCTATTGCCTAAATGGTCACAGATATACCAGATATGGTGTGGCTTATTATGCCTAGCTATGTTCTTTTTTGTTCCTTGCGGTTTCTTTGTTTTAAGTTTACAGAATAGAGAACAAATGCTAGCTATCTCTTTCGCACTATAACAAAATTCTAAAGAATTCTGAAACAAGGTAAGTCGGGTCTGCTTTGCATTAGATGTGATTTTGTGATGTGAAAGTTTTCCGGCTTTTTGGATGGCCAAAGCATATTTTACATCTGTCCCTTCGATTCATTTCGAAGCGGCCCAAACAGCTCGAAAACGTATTCTCTTGGTAGCCTCTGAACATGCGATCCGGGCTCATCAAATTTTGAAAGAGCAACTGCTAGCCCCTTTACCGAGGGTTAGGTTCCCGTCACTGCTAAGAAATCTTTTACTAGTGAAGACACAGAGGAAATATCAAATACGAACCCCATTTTTATGACCTCAGCAAATGATTTAAGAACTATGATTTACGATTATGAACCTGGAATGTCCGCACCCTCTAGAGAGTAGGTGCAACTATCCAGCTGGTTGATATCCTCGACAAATATAGGACTATCGCTGCAATACAGGAAATGCGATGGATAGGACAGGGTTGCTCTAAAAAAGCATCCTGTGACAATTACTATAGTTCCCATTTAAGAAAGCATGAATTTAGATACGGCTTTGTGATAATCTGATAAACGCGGTCCTGCTGTATAGCGCAGTAGCGTGGACTCTGACAACGTCGGTTACAGCGTTTGTTTTTTTTTTATTTTGTTTTTTTTTAAATATTTAGATGATTTTTTGACCAATTAGAGTTAGCGACGAATTTTGGATCGGTATGAGCGGATCTGTTGTATCCTAAATGATGAGATTGACATACATATGTAAAATTTTAGCGACTGCACTGGGCTGGTCATTTTATCCGAATGAACTGCTGAGTACCAGCACAAATGGTTTACATGAGAAACCTGGTGGACAATGTCCGAGCGGATGACTGAGTTTGCATTGGAAAGACCAAGTCTGGAACGATCTCTGCAAACTTTGTATTGAAAACAGCAGCTAGTGTAGCTTCCTACGTGCGGCCATGGCCGAGAAACTGTTGTAGCGCCGTCGCCTGTGCCCCACAAATATTTTATCCGACCCTGCACTTAAGTCTCCGTGTAGGAGTTTGCAATTTTCATAAAGTGTCTCGGATTATGAGTTCGCTCGTTCGTTCGTTCGTGTGCATACAAAGTGCGACGTTTAAATTTGCATTCGATTTTTATGCAACACTTTTGTTTTTGTTTTTGTTTATTTTTTTTATTTATTCATTTACTTCTTTTTTTTCGTTCCTGTTGTCAATGTTATTGTCGCGACACATTTAAAGCAAATATGTTCAAATTTGAGTATTTTCAAATTTACTGTCATGCGCAAATTTTTTTTCCGAAATTCAATACGCAAATTTGAAATCATAAACTTCATATTCCAATCAAATTTACATCTATACAAAGTGTAGAAAAGAGAGAGCCATATAGTGTGAGCAGTATAGCAATATGAAGTGTTCAGTGCACATTTGTATCTTTTATCGGAAGTTCAGCAGACTTAAACATAAAAATAAAAGCAAGTACTTTTCTCATATTATTGTTACTGCCAACTTTGTTGGTTCGTTTGTTGGTTTGTGGCGATGTTTATAGTTATTGTTGTCAAGTAGCAGCAGTCTCAGTTATTATTATGCAATTTTTAATAATTGTTGCTGCTGTGGTATTGTTATTTTCTTGTCGAACTTCCCAGTTGACTAAAAATCCGCAGGCGATATCACAGGCGAACGTTTTTCCAGATCTTTTGCGGACAAAATTAACGAACCATTTGCAGGCACACGCTTTATCGCTCAATTTGTAGCAGAAAATCGTTCGCGCAAACCTTCGCTTTCGGATCGCCTGCGGAGATTTTGCACTAAGAATATTTTGGCTTCCAATCCCACTAAAAAAGGGACAAATGACCAGTTCCTTAAAACTCCTAGGCAGAAAAGCTATACATTTCATATGTTTGATGCATTTTTTAAAAAGTCCAATTACAGTCGAACCTCGATTATCCGGACCTCTATTAACCGGGAACTCTGTTAACCGGGATACCAAGTGGTTGATTTTTTACCTCTATTAACCGTGATTTACCTCTATTATCCGTGACGCACATTTATGCTTTTATGTACAAATACATACTTATGTATTATAATTCTGGGATTCCCTCTTTATTACTTCACTGTGATGAGCTGCGTATTAAATCTCTCCTCCATACATTCTGTCTGTGAAATTTGATCAATCAACACGTAGTTTTTGAAAATGCCGCCGTCGAAGGCTAAATCGGCGAAAAGAGCAAGGAAAGTTCTTTCAATCAAAGAGAAAAGTGAACTGATTAATGACTATTGCAGACGTAATATATCAGCTAAAGTATTGAAACAGAAAGAAAAAATATTTAAGTTTTGCTCTGAAAGTGATTCAATACATGGCCTTAAGAACAGACGCATACAAAAAAAAAAAAATCCGAAAATCCAAAAGTCGACTTTACTACATATGAATGGTTTCGGCAAGAGAGATTTAAGGAAACTCCCATTACAGGTAAGTTGTCTCAAATTGAGAATTTTACGAACTTAAACTGAAATTTGCTTCTGAATTTCAGGCGAAATGATTACTGAGAAGGCAAAAGTGTTCCATTCTAAATTAAACATAAACTCCGAGTGCAAGTATTCATCTGGTTGGCTGGAAAAATTAAAAAAACGACATGGAATTCGTCGATTGAAATCAACAGGAGAAAAGGAGTGTGCTGATTATGAATCTGCTACGATGTTTGTGGACGACTTAGAAGAATTCATTCAAAACGAGCAACTAACAAGCAAACAGATCTACAATGCAGACGAAACCAGTATAGTTTGGAGGTGTTTACCTCAGACCTCTTTGGCTAGTGGTAATGAACATTCTATTGAATGATACAAGGAGTCCAAGGAGAGAATCATAGTGTTAGTTTGTGCAAATGCAGCTGGAACACACATGTGTAAATTGATGATAATTGGAAAAAGTGGTCATCCAAGGGCTTTAAAAAACGTTGATGACCTTCGCGTGATTTATAAGTCTAATAAGAAAGCTTGGGTAACACAGGAGCTATTTTTGAGGTGGTTTATTAAAAATTTTATACCAGAAACAAGAAAACATCTGCAGCACAATGGTCTCGAAAAGAATTGTAAAATACTTTTGCTACTAGACAATTGTCCAGCACACCCTGATGTAAGTGCTATGATATCTGAAAACGTTGCAGTAAAATATTTACCACCGAATTGCACATCCTTGATTCAGCCTATGGATGAAGGAGTAGTTCGAAGCTTCAAATGCCATAACCGTAAATTGATCATTCAAAAACTTGTTAATGCAAATGATAGACGTGAGTTCGTTAAATCTTTGAGCATCAAGACAGCTTTGTGGACAGCCGCGGCATCGTGGGCCAGTTTGGCACAATTTACTACAATCTCCAGATGATGAAGATGCTATAAATAGTCTTGTTGAGATACAATCAGATATAATAATACCGCCTGGATGTACGACTGATGCTGTCATAAAAAGGATAGAGTGCGACGTTGATATCGCACCGTTTGCTATTACATCTGAAGACGAAATCGTGAACATGGTTCACCAAACCCAAGAGAATGAGTTTGGCTCAAATTCCGAGGAATCAGATGGAGAAAACACGGAAACGCCCACATTGGTTCAGGCAATAGAGGCTAGTAATGTTCTGATAAAGTTTTCAGAGAACTACATTTGTCCAGGTATTTCAGGGCCAGACAAACTACAAATACATCGCATACAATCTAATATACTTTATATATGACCGTTTATATATGACCTCTTTTTACCGGGATTTTCGATTATCCGTAATGAGCTCGGTCCCGAGCATCACGGATAATCGAGGTTCAACTGAAATACAAATACTAATTGTTATACTGTTGTAGTCGGCTTGCCAGGAGTTCGTTTGATGGGTCTATTTTACTTATTTTCCGTACGCTGAATTCAGTGGTGATAACCGGTTGCTATGTTACCGGATGTCTCCAAATAAAATTTTAATTTGAATGTTTTTTGGCCAAAAACCGGAAATTTTTAATATTTTCGCCTGTATCTCCGAAACTAGCAGAGCTACGGAAAATATAGCCATGTACAAAATTATAGTTAATTCAATGTTTGTGGAATTAACTTTAATAAAATATTATAACAGAAACTCTTACTACTATATTTGTTTATGTATTGTAAATAGAAAAAGGCAGTTATGAGAAAAAAGTTTCTCCCATATACCTTTGACCATGCCGCTTTACCCCCTTGGTGTTGAATTTTCCAAAATCGTGTAAAGTCGTGTTTAATTATTTGTGGTGTGAAATATACAAACCGAGTTTGAATACGAAATGATGAACAAACAAAAAATTGTCCTCAAATATAAACTTCGATCCGCTTTTCACCTTGGGGTTAATGTTAAGATTCTGATGCCTAATTTAATAAAAATTTCAAAATGAATGTATTTGAGTATATGGAGCTGTACTGCAAATGTATTACTATTTTAATTATGCAATAATTGTAATGCAGCTACTTCACAAACACATGCACCTAGTACTCCATAAGTATATGAAATCGTACAGTATGTGCTCTACATATCGTACGAAGCTGTGAAGCGCGGTTTATGGACAGCTTGGCTTTATATTCGATTACAATTTGTAAATTAGTATACGCAATTTTAAAACAAGCCGAATAGCACCCGGCACACTGCACACAATGTGTCTACGCTTATGAAATAGTATACACAGACTTGTAATCGAACGTCGAAGCACCCTATGAAATGATTAAAAAAAAGACGACGGATTCCGTAATGGACATTTGCTCTGCTGGGCATATTAGCTAGCACGTTTAGTTAGTAAATTATCATCCAGCAACTCAGCCAATTTTCTACTAATTTTATACTTCTCAGCGCTTTTTATTTTTGTTCTAGCATACCAAAACGGTGATTGGTTAAACACGAACTCGTTGGTATCGGTTAAAAAAATTGATGAAAACAATAAACCGAATCGTCAGTGTCGCTCATAAATGACCTGCAGTAATTAGTTAAGATTCCGACTTGGCTCTTTTCTTCAAAGCGTTTTTCTATTGTCTTTATTTATTGGTAGAATAATGTGCCACAAACGTCGTTGAGTTACCCAAAATGTACTGCGAAGAATACTAAATTACAATACAGAAAATGAGTTTATATGAATGTTTTGCATACTATTTTCCCTTAGCCTCAAGAAATTCATTTAATGAAATTTGAATTTTTTTTTTGGGTCGCAAAAACTTCTCGCACAAGGGAGTGAAACTCAGCCATTAGCGCTTCTACTTGTTCAATTCAATTGTTCCAAATAAAAACCAAAATAAAGCTTGAAGCTCACAGACCTCCTTCCTACGACTTTGATTACGGTATTCACACCTATTCACACGAAGTTTCATATAGAAACTAACGTAAAGATTCTCATATACCGGCTTTGAACCAGATATCTGAAGTCAAATTTTCATTATATAGAAAACATATTTTATTTTTGTTGCATTCTACGACATGAAAAAATAAATCACATCAATTATTAAATAAAAAAACGTAAATTATAATCATTTCATATATTGAACTAATAAATGACAAACTTCAAATCGTTCAAGAATTTCGTAATTTCAACAACTGGTTAACTTTAAATTAACTGACAGTGCATAATTGAAGTTTTAAATGCATTTGCAAATTAAAAAATAAAAAAAATATAAAAAAAAAAAAACATACACACAAAGATACTCTTACGTATCTACAAGATACATGCATCTTTGCCACTAAATAGCTTGCTAAGAAGGTGGGTCCGAACGATTGCTAATTTCTGTATGTTCAGGTGTACGCTTTGAAATGTTTCGCAGTTAAAGTTGTAAAACTTGAACTGTTGACTACGACGACGATGGCGAGAACGTTAAATGTATCTTAGAGTTACTTGCAGCTGATGGTGCTATGCAATCGAAAGTGAAGTTTTGGCTGCAGAGATTGCTTATCTTATAAGACAGTAGCAGTTTTTCACAGTCACAAAAGTTGTTGTTGCTTTGACTAATGATGTAAGTATAGATCTTGTTGTTGTTATTGTTGTTGTTATTGTTGTTGTTATTGTTGTTGTCGCACGCTTTATTTATGTATGTAAATTTATGAACATGCTCGCGGCATTTCAATGACGTCGGCTAAGTTTTTTTTTTTTATTTTATTTCTCTGAGTCTTGAATTACGGTCACATATACGAGTATGTCAAAAAAGAAAAATGTTGTACGCTACATATCTAGTAGGTATAGTACTTCATTTTGTTATGTTGTACCTTTTATTGTGTAGTATCTTTTACTCTATGAAGTATCATTCCATACATATTTAAGTTTCTGGCAGTAACTGTGGCATTTTCTAAAATATTTATGAAATGAAAAGAAAAGAAGTGATTTGCACTTGTTTTCATTCATACAAACCACCCAAAGTGTAATAGCGTGTACGAGTAGTATATGTTAATAAGAAATGCTAACATCCACTATCAAATGTAGACACCATACAAAATCCCAATCTTAAGTTAGTAATATGTGTACCAAATATGTTTTGAATGAATTTTAAATCAATCTAATATAAACTCAGATCAGACTAGGTATGTAAATCGTCAAAAATTTATCGGCATATATCTCTAGCAATATATCGTAAAACTATATCAATATATTACGCACAAAATTATATCGATGTTTGTATTGAAAAAACATATCGTAAAGTTATATCGATATATTTCGATATATCGCCCTCAAATCTCCAATATGTATAAACCACAATGGTTAGTTTTTTGTGCCAAAATTGCAAGATATGCATGTGGACAACATAGATTTTCAACTAGACGGTGCCATATGCCATATAGCTTGAGAAACAAATTAATTACTGTAAGAACACGCGCGTAGCTAGGGGGAAAGCAGGGAGCGGTGCCCAATCCACGAAACTCATTGACACATCTTGCCCTCTAGGAACTACTGTTTTCATGCTTGTCATAAAACATAGTTAGTATGCTGGCTGATCTCTCCCTTCCCCCCTCCTATGAAAGCATTCAAGCTACGCCCATGTATTATTTGCTGGTCGTGTGTATTTTTAGTGAACAGAATTGACCGCCAATAGAAACTTACCGACTAACTCTTGGGATTTTGTATGAAAACATTCTAATTATAGTAAATATAAACTTAAGATTTCTGGAATAACTTCTAGAGGACTCAGCGAATTTTCTTTGTTCTACCCAATCGAAAAAAAACGCTTTCCGGTGAGTGGCAACGAAATTCATGGTGTAGTTTCCACATCGCTTCTATTACAAAAAACTTATAAAAAATACAAAATAGAATAAATTCCGATCAAATTATTCGGATCGATATGTATAATATTCGCCCTGTTCGGCTCTTCGAATTTTATATGAAATTACATAAATCAAACCCGCTTCTGTCTACGCTGTTGAATACTTTAAAATGGAACTACTTAGTTCGCACAATTTAAAAGATACACGTATCATCTGCATGGCGTAACATGCACGAGGGTTGTCTTATATATTATGCTAGCCAGCTGACATTTCCACTGAAAAATTTACCAATTGATTTCCGAACAGAATTCATGCCAATTACCGCCGTTTATGTTAAAAACCAAAGTTTATGTTAAAAAGCCCACGAACACCCACGCTTTGCAAAACGGCCATTTACCCCATAAACTATTGCATACATAGCCCTTTACTGTAAATTTTATGAATTAATTCTTAATTCTTACGTAAATGTTGGAACACTCTTAACTCCCGAACAACACAACAAGACTATTTAAGCTTGGTACCACTCATATCTAGCTTTTTTCTGGTTTTATTTGAAGATTTTCTGTACTTCAGCATTTCTTAGGTCCCGTAATACATATTAGATACAAATTTACTGAACTTTGCTCCAAGATTTTGTATTTAAGTTTATCTAGAAAAAAAAACTTTGACAATCTCCCAAACTGCTTTTAAATATTTCTGACTGTAATAGAAATAAAAAACGAAAATTTTCCTATATGTATTTTTAATATTTTGTTGTCACTTGCCCATTTTTGTTGTTCACATGCGTATTTCAAAGTATAACTGAACTCAAATAAGAGAGCACTCGTTCTCATAATTTTTTGTTGATGTTGACAGACGAAGAACAAACAAAATATCGTTAGCCAGTATTGCCATTTTAGATATTGACGAGTGACTCGACGCAGACTTGACGTGCAACTTTAAGAGACACAAAAAAAAATGTTAGAATGGCAATACTTTAGACTTGATATCCACCGTTACTGTTCACACCTACTCTGCCACACAACGTAGGTTGTTGGTCAACAACTCTTTAGTTGTTGTTTACTTTTTCACTATTTACATTGTTGGTAAACAAATTTAATTGCAATTTGTTGTACTTGTAATACTTGGTGTACACTCACAGCAAACAAATTAGAAGTAGAGCCCGCTCTCGAACTACGAAGATAAAAATCTATAAGACACTGATAACACTGCCCTGCAAATTCAATTTTTTTGGATGCGAATAAGATAGAACCTAGTGTTTCCGAATGGATTTTTCATGCTGAACACGAATCTGGGTTCAAAAACTTTCCATCATCGAGAAAATGAAACCCCTAAGAACAGCGTTTTTGGCAGTTTTTGAAAAATCGTGGGGCAAAATCCTGACGTGATATAGACTTCGCTATTATCAGAAATTAAATGCTGAAACAAGCCCTTTCAAATGAGCCTTATGTCAAATTAATCGCATGCGCCCTTAGAGCGGGGGGTGTATATTTGTCTAAGGGTGAAGGAAAAAATGAAAATAGAAAGGTATTTATTTAAAATTTGATTGTAATCGCTTAAAACTTGTTACTTTTGGGTTTTGAGGGTCGCTGACTACGAATATGCAGTTACATTTTAAAAATGTAAAATCCGGATGCAATATGGCCGACCACTTTTTTTTTAAATTAAATACGCTATTTCAATTCCTATTTTCTCGAAAAGTGACGATTCGTGTTCAGCACGAAAAATCCATTCGGAAACACTAGGTCCAGATTCGTGTTTACATCAAAAATCCATTCGGAAACACTAGGTCCTATCTTATACGCCAAACTCATGTAGACCAGTGTAATTCATGTCTTGCTGTATGGCGCAGAAGCATGGACCCTGACATCAACGGATACAGCGTCTTTAGAAGTGTTCGAAAGAATGATTCTTCGTAGTATTTTTGGTCCTCTTAGAGTTGGCATCCACGAGCGAGTTTGATCCACGAGCTGTATGAGCTGTATGATGAGGTTGACATAGTCCAGCGCATTAGATTCCAGCGGCTGCACTGGGCTGGTCACCTCATCCGGAGGGTACCCGAAGCTGCAGCACTAAAGGTCTACGACGAAAACCTGAACTTGATTGGTGGGCGGCGTCAGAGAGGACATCCGAGCTTAAGATGGCAAGATCAGGTCTATGATGACCTGAAGAAGCTCCGGATTGCTAGCGACTGGCGCCGGTGCGCACTAAACTACACCGAATGGTGCGCTTTTCTAAGTGATAATGCATTAAAAAAATTAGTTTAGACTCATTAGAGTGCTCTACTCCACGGAAATCTTTAGTAAAAGGCGAAAGATTTATTCGACAATTGAAGTGAAGCCAGAGGGCCTTGACCGATAGACGGTTGTAGAGCCACCTAAGTAAGTAAGTCGCAAACATTGAAATTGATAGGCTGCTAAATTCAAAAATGTTGACGATATTGTTATACTAGTTTTTATCTTGGAATATTAATTTACATTGAAAATTAGGCGCGTTGTAAGCCAACTATGTAAAATTGTAAAATCAACAACGGTTTATTTTCTTTCTGTATGGAATATAGCTTACTAACAAATACTATATACTAGTTCAATTAAACACTTTACACTGAGTACAGAGTATCTAGCAGTCGATAATACTAAACTGTAGCGTTCTTACTTTTTTTGAGTTGGTTTTTCTTACAACATTTGAATATATATATACACATGTTTTATTGTTGCACGTGCTGCTGTTATTTTTTCGTTAACTTTTCATGTTTTCCACTGTTTTTTTTTTGGTTTTTTACAAAAAATAAAAAAGAAAATCAAAGCTTCACATATTTGCACTCATTTTTATGTATCTCGCAGTGTAAATATAAAAAACGACCAAATATTTTCGTGAGAATCTTCTCCAAATTTCTCACTACTCTGCGCATAGTTTCTATATACTTTTATTTAATTTCCGTTTTCAAAACTGAAAACTTTATCAAACAAAAACCAAATAGCCTGCTTCATTCATCATTTGTTTCCCAAGTACTTCTGCAATTTTAAGCCGTAAATTTGACTTCAATCGCATTCCGTGAATAAAATATAAAAAAAAAAAACAAGAAAAGTATTTCGAAAATATTTCAACGCATTACATTCGAAGTGCATACTGAGGTAGAAAAAAAATGTTTCAAGGCAGCTACTCTCAACTCAACTCAATTCAACTGAACTGTTTACTTTAAGTATTTTTTTACATTTATTGCCAAAATTTTGTATGTAAAAGTTGTTTTCTTGGCAAATGTTTACAACTTTGTTTTGCTTGTTGTCTTCGCAACAAAAGAAAAAGTACTATCTACAACAACAACAAAAATAAAATAAGCTAAAGGGTGAGAAAATCCGCAAACATATAATGAAAACTGTTTTCTTGTTAAACATGCTCAATCTTTGTTGTTGGCATTGTAAAAAAGTCGATGCAAAAAAAAAAAAAGAAAATATCGAAAAAGCTATTTATTTTTGTATCTTGTATTTTTGCTTAAACTTTTAGTGCTGTCTACAGCATCGAAGAATTTTTTGCGTTAGTTATTTGTTAGCTAAAGTACGGAGTGTTGTATGAGCATTGAAATATGTATATGTGGGTACTTTTATTCAGAAGATTGTCAGATGCAAGTGGTTAAAAGACATTTACAAAAGTTAAAGGTTTCTTGTAGATTTGCACAGCAAGTAGTGCGTGGTTATGTCACTTTCAAATCTTTATTTGCTAACCAATTTTATAAAAAAAAAACTTGGATTTAGTGGCATAGTAAAGTGTTGGTCCACCCTAGTCTAGAGTAGCACCAAATTAGCGTTTCTTGTTGTTTTTTTTTTTTGCTACTTCTCTCATCTTGCCTCGTGGAACCAAGTGTATCTTTTCATTCCAATTGTTTTTTTTCTCCCCACTTTAGCCTTAGTATCCACCAGAACCATGTTTTTCTTGGAAATTGCAAACTATTTTTTTGTGGTGTTTATTTTTACTCCCCACTTTAGCCGTAAATGCTCCAAAATCCATGTGGTTCGCGTAATGGCTGAATTTAATCTTTTTCCTTCTTTCTATCATGACATTTTTATTTATTGATTAATTTGATTTGCAAAGGCTTGAAATGTTTGACTAAACTGTCGGTCAAAAATGTGAGACAAGAAATATTAGAATTATTTGTTGTTGAAAAATTTACTCAAATGATAGAAATGTAGGAAATTCGTTAAAAATTTAATCGAGTTTGCACTTTCATCAGCTGTAACTCAGTATTTTTCATACGGTTCAATTGAATTGGAACATTGAACGAGTAATTTAATCACCTTTCTAACGATATATCCATTCATTTCGATCGGGTTTGTTTACTGGTTTATGTAAAATCATAAATCAAAAACACAAATGTAACGTTATGTCTGTGAAAAATGTGTTTTTTTTTTGTGTACAGCGCACGCAAATTATATTTTGAAAAAATGGCAGGTACTTCTTCTATCTAGCGTTACCCAACTTATACAGGGTTCGGCAGCATAAATTTATTTTTTTGAAATGCGCACCATTCAGGCTGTAGGGATCGTACCGTGGCGGGAGTCATACCAATCGACATGTGTGGTTCCAAAGTTTTATTTTCTTTCATAATTTTTCAAGTGGACAATCGCATTTTCACTAGAATGGATGCGTTGATAAACAAAACATGCGCTACTGCGCTGACACCAATCCTTGACATTTGCATGATAGCCCTTTGCATTCATCTAAAGTCACAGTGTAGTGTGCAATTTCCTCAGCTGGAATTATTGGACCATGGTTTTTTGAAGAAAATGATATCACAGATATAACAGATCGGAGCAACGGCTGAATCTTCAAGAGCATCGATGGCTGTTTTGAGTGAATACTTCCCGGAGTGCCTCATGTCAATAAGGTGCGTTTTAGAGTGACCAGCTCGCTCCTCAGATTTAGCCCCGTGTGATTTTTGTTGTTGTGAGGTTTTTTAAAATCCCGCCCAAGGAACCTATAAGACCTGAAGTAAAACATTCGGGCAGAAATTAACAACGAACCCGCTAATATGCTGCTAATGCGCCAGAAATTGAAAAATAAAACCAAATTTGTATCATAAAATGGGTTTTTTTGCGTTTTAACAATGAATAAAAGGAAGTTATGCTGCCGCACCCTGTATTAGTGCGAGACACATAGGGATACACTGCTACGTTTTGTATTTCATTTTGTATTAACTGATTTAAATATCAAAACAAAATAGATTTCCAAGTTTTGTACCTTCATGGAACATATTCATTTTATAAGAGAATATGTCGGTAAATCAGTTAAGGATATTAGCCACAATCCCATAATGCAAGAGTAATATAGTAAGAGTAATATAGTTCCCGTCCCCTTCCAACCAAGAGAGTGTTCTGGATCCGCCATTTGTGTTAAACCAAAGTTCTTACATCATTCTCCAGTGCGCCTGGTGCCTGCTGTTATTTGCACCACTCGGACGTTGCCCTGAAGGTCGTCATCAAAGGAGCTCGTATCCGAGGCTTTCTATGTTTCTTTGTTGGTAAACGATTTATGATGGCGAATTAAAGGTTAATTAAAGGAAGTTGCCTTCTCACAATTTGCTCAACCAGGAACGAATATACAGATGCTACTCAGGGGATACGTGTCCTAACGGACGTTTGTAACGCTATGTTACTCTTAATCTAGAGAACACTTAGATTTTCAATGGCAAAACAAAACAATATGAATATTAATCTACACTCGAAACTGCCTCGTAAACTCGTGAATGTGTACGTGACTCGTGAAAGAACTGTCAAAATGTTGTTTGGGGAGTAGATTACACGCTACTCATACACTTGCACTACAAATTTCACTGCATTTTAATTAATAAACTCAAAGAATACTGTTTACCTCCTTTCTTTGGTACCGGACTAATATTATTTTTATGATGCTCTTTAACAGCTGTTGTGACATACACTTTTACAAAGAATATTGAAATTTCGCAACGGTGCGTTCCAGAAAACTGTCTCGAAAATGTCCGAGGTTTAGAAGTTTTACGTGTTTTCGAGTTTTCCAGTTTAAAGCAATACCTCTAACGTGTTACTTTTGCAATAACTCGCTTTAACAGCTTAACATTTCATACATATTTAAGTATTTATATTCTTAGCTAACCAATTTAATCTAACCTAATAAAAAAAAAATAACTCGAAGATTCTCTAGACTCTTTAGGCTTTGTAGAAATTTGCAGTTTTGTACATTTAATTCCAAAAGTATGCAAACAAATTACTCTACGCATAATTTTGACCCTGAACAACCCTCGCTCCAATTACTTATTAAACACAAAGGCAACCGGAAAGTTCTACGCAATGTAAATAGTAAATATGCAACCGAAAGTCAATAAACGAAAATGTTAATAAACCTTGTCGCAATACATACATAAACAGTATGAAAATATAATCAATTTAACTTTGCAATTACTCTTATTGCGGTTGAATTGTAGAAATTCATGAATAATTCAATGGTTTTTGCTCGAACAGTGAGTAAGTGCACCGCCTTCCTTCATTTAGCTATGTATCTGAAGTCCACAAGCAACCAAGTCACTCAAATTCTGCATTGCAATCGTACGCAATTCATTAAACAGCATCTATTTCAAACGAAAATTATGGTAAAACAGCACTTGATGAAATTTATTAATGAATTGTTACAAGGCGTTGAGCGAAACGTTCAACAAAACCAAATAAAATACAACAACAACAACAACAAAAACAAAAACAACAAGGAACAAGTTAAAGATACAAAAAAATGTACAAAAAAAGATACAAAAAAAGATACAAAAATAGATACAAAAAAAAGATACATAAGCAGATGAGTGCCAAAGTCATCTTAATATTGCAATTAAAGTTTTTCAGCAACAATTTTATAATGAGTAAGAAACAGTGGCAAATCAAAAGGAAGCTATGGGGCTGGAAACCCCCTGCAATGTTGGGCTAATATAAAATTCTATGGGCAAGGTTAAAAGGCATAGGTGAATTGATGCGCGCTGAATTCAAATTATTGGTAATACGGCGAAAATCATGCTAGATAAAAATCTTCTGCCGAATTTGAATTCAGTAACCCTCAATTATCCGGAGAAAGAAGTCTCAGTCATGGACATTTTTTGTTCCCCTAGTGCTGTTAGCTCTTTTAGCCTTATTTGCTATGTTAGGTTAGGTTAGAATGGTCGGGTGAGCACCCACCGAGCATTTAGGCCGCACACGATTCGTTGTGATACCACATGAATCTTCTTTGAGATTTAGTTAAAACATTGCCTCCTAAATGACACGACTTCCGCTTGGTAAACGCTAAAGTAATCAGGTAGTCTAAGGGAGGCAGTGATACCCATTTATGGAATGTATATCCTACCACCAACTTTGTTTTCCAATTTTGAGCCATATGTGAAGATTCTCAATAATGTTTCTATATCTATTTCCAGTTGGTGTCTCTGCTAATCTTGTCGGGAAGGGATACGAACAACAAAATTTTTATAGAAGTTCAGTATATGGACACAATAATCTGTACTTACGGGTAGGTTTTCTTCTCCTTTTAGGATTGTTGAGTGTTCCGTTCTTCCAACAACTTCAATCTCTAAGCCTGATGGTCGCTATTGTGGAAATCAAAAAGCTCTAATGTTGATTTTTTTACTCGTTATGCTATGTTATCATTCCACAGAAGTTTCATTCTGTATTAGGAACAGGAATTTAACGCTAACTCCGAATGTGAGATGATACGCCATTCAATTTGGGAGCGATTAAGTTGGGTATCTTGTACCTTCTTGTAAATAGAATATGCTCAGTTTTAGTTAAGTGGGGTTTACTCCTAAGCCTGAAGAGTCTGACCAGCTACAAATATTCATGGGTCACAGAATGTTTGTGGGAATCTGCCACTTATTGGCACTTCATCAGCATAAGCTACAAACCGATAGCCAACCGATTCCGTGCGCCTAAGCATCTTATCGATCACTAGGACCTATAGGAGTGTGTATAGGATTCCCCCTTTAGGGTGCCTCTTTTGACTTATCTTCGAGCGACTCTCCCTGTTCGGCCTGATTAGGCCTACCAGTGAGTCACACACTCCCACATCTGTCATTGCTTCTGTTATAGCTTCCGCATTGAAGTTGTTAAAAGGTCCAGAATGTCTTTTTGCTAACATCAATCATTTTATCGGCGATAATTTAACTTTCTCAACAATTTTACAGCGAATTATTTTTGCCAATGGTGTCAATAATTTTGTTCTCTAGTGTTTTTCTGATAAGAGTTTAATTTCGAGAACATCACGAGGTAACAAGAAGTAGCGTGAAAATCACCTTCCTCTATAGAAAGAGGAACAATACATAAAGAAGTATTAGAAGTCAAAAATTCAGTTAAAGATAAATGCTTTCATTACACTGGTTTACAAATTTTTGATTTTTCGAAACATAGAACTTTAATGAACCAGTTTAAGTCAAGGCTCATTTACTTTACATAGTTCAAGGGACTTAGTAAATTAAAATTTCAACATTTTCTTCTTCCTATCATAACATTTTCGGTTTATTATGATCTTGATTTGATTGGATTTGTTGTTGAAAATATTTTTTAAATGTAAAAAATGCTTCAAAATCATCAAAAATTGCATAGAATTTAAACGTAGCTCAACCTTTTTTCCATTCAATATTGAAGCGAGTCTGATACCGTTAGACACGCCATTTTATTACCTTCCTAACGATATCTCTTTCATGCCGATCGGGTTTGCCAATCAGCTAGGTCGCTGGCTTAAGTAAAATCATGAATCGAATAAATATACCGTTACCTAGTTGTACGACCCAAATAAAAAACAGAGTTTTTCGTGTTAGGCACAACCAAAACAATGCAAAAATATTGTAAGAGACAGTTTCTATCTTTTCGCATCTTTCATAAATTTATTATTTGTTTTCAAACCACAGGTATTCGCTACGGATATGGCCATTCAAAAGCGCCATAACTTTAATTATAACTTAAGAACTCCCCCCCCCCCTTCAAACACTAATTCTAGATGCGCCACTGTTAGGATACAATCTGGCCGTTTAAGCTGTAGTCATATAAAAATATTGTAAGATTTCAGCATATTGTAACTTGCTCCAAGAAGATACATTTTCATTGATGGCGAAAAATTAAATTAATATGTTTGCAACAACAAGAAACAACAATAACAATGAGAACAAAAACAAACAATGTATGTATATATTGCACTTGCAACAATAAGCTGCATGAAAAGTATCTTGCAGATACAGCAATTTTTTGTTCGATACAGTCCGAGCTTAAAATTGCCAGAAGTTGTCATCTACAATGTCGACAGCATTAACTTCATTATGAACTTCATTATGTATGCATTACGTGTGGTCCTGCAGCGTTTCTCATGCGTATACACTTCGATAATAAAAAAAATTTAAAATAATAATCCAGAAAAGTAAACTGAAAACAGATTTCTTTTTTTTTTTTTTTTAATGCAGCATATTGTATGCTGAATAAAGCAACAACAATGCAGGATACACCACTTCTCTCTGCTTACTTTTACTCGTACATAATTGTATGATAATCACATACTATTTTGGCGCCATCAACGGCACAGAAAGCCTTAATCTGTACCATAATGAAAGCCAAAAGGCGCCGCCAATAAAAATAATTTATTTTGAATTCGAATTCGAATCAATTCAGCTGCGTGCACAGCAGAACAAGTAAGTCATAAAAAAAAAAAAACAAAGAATACCATAATATTTGGTAATTCCAAAAACGACGACGAACGCTTCATTATTATTATTTTAATTTTGCACAAACATTTTAATTACCGCAGTCATTAAAAGCTAACAAGAAACGTTGAATTCGAAATTAGCAAAATTCAAAAAAATAAAAAATCGGTCGATCTAAAAAGAAGTTGACATTAAAAAGAACCTGAATGGAATTCGGAATGTTTCATTTTTTGTAGATGAATTTTATGTGCCCCAGATCGCAAAAGGGCTTTTACATGCAAATTGGTCGATTTCTTTTGAACGATTTTACAATAAGAAATTCCAGTGAATTTATGCAATCTGAAGTAAAGATAAATTACATGTGCTTTACATTTGAATTTATTTGGTAATTGGTAATTGTTTATCCATGAAAAGTTCTCTCATGAATTGTTCTTAGAAAAAACGATGAGTATCGCCAAGTTGCTGCAGAGAAAGACGTTGGCTACAGAAGAACTCTGCAGTCGGGAGCTGTTTGAGAGAAATATCGACAGAGTATAACTACCTACTCAGATGCAAGAATATGAAGCAACAAATGCGTGATCTTGAGTATATTGAAGTGTTATGTGTTAGAAATGTAGCTCAAAAGTCAGTGTCCGAAAATTTTAAGCACAGAGTTTGTTTTAGCAGGAACGAAAATGGAGGATTGTTGAGAGATGCACAGAAATCACTGAAACTGTGGAGAAATTACTTTTATTACATACCTGCAGGCGATGCAGCGAACAATGGCGCCGATAAAGAAGATTTTCTACATATTTCCACTGATGTCTCTCTTGTAGTGTCACTCGATTATAACGTGATCGACTCAGTAGTTCAAAAGCTGAAGAATAACAAAACAGCAGGCTCCGATTAGCTGGCATCTGAGTTATTCAAAACCGGTGGCGAAGCAGTATGCACCAAATCTTATGCCAGATATTGTCCGATAAATGCATGCCCAATGATTGGAATCTAAGTATTCTTTGTCCTATCTTCAAGAAACCAGACCCGGCTCTCTACGCGAACTACCATGGAATAAGTCTCCTTTCAATCGGATGTAAAATTCTGCACTGTACAAAACTTTGTCGATAATGTTGCTAATCAATACTACTTTAGAATCAGTTAGCAAATTAGAAGTAAAACTCTCTCTCTCTCTCGAAGAACGAAGATAGAACTATATAATGCGCTGATAATCCCGGTACTGCTGTATGGCGCAGAAGCATGGACGCTGATATCAACGGATAGTGAACCACGAGCTGTATGAGATATATGATGAGATTGATATAGTCCAGCGTATAAAATTTCAACGGCTGCACTGGGCTGGGCATCTTAAACGGATAGACAGCAGAGCTCCATCACACAAGGTTCATATGGGGAAACTAGACTTAATTGGTGTAGTTTGTCCGAGTGGGCGCTGAAAAGACCAAGCCTGAGAAGATCTCTGCAAATTGGGTATTAACAACAACTGGCACCAACATTTACTAAGCTAGTGCGCTATTTCCTACGTGCGGCCATGACCGATAAATGTAGCAGCACATAAATAACTAAGTAAATATTATATTTCATTTCACATAATAAAGCTATACGTTTATCCCAGAAAGAAGTTTTCGGAAGTGATTTCATTAAATTGGTTCGAATTTTACTTTCATAAGAATTATCACCGATTTGTATTTACTTGGCATTAAGAATAATATCAATTTCACAATGACTGCAATGATAAAAACGAAGTCGGGACTTCCGTACTTGAATTGATCCATAACGTTAGCAAAAGTATGGTCAGTATGGTTTTTCTTAAACGAAGTACAACTTCTTTGTTCAAAAACGGATTTTTCAAAAGCTGGAATTCTTAATTTTAGCACTGTTTAAGCTCTAGTGAGCTTGATTTTAAGCCAGAATAGGTCTGATTTGAGCACAAAAAGACTAAAAATAAACATTTAGTTTTTTTGGTATTTGGTATTGTTAGGAAAATCTACTTTAATATTGTTTACAAAAATTTTCTTTGATGGAGGAAGCTGTTATTCGAGCCATGGACCCATGAACCAACGGCGTTGAAAAGTGTTACAGTTTGACGTAGCTCGGCTAACATTCACCCGATACGTAGATTTGCCGAATCACAACCAATTGCTATACCCATTTACTATGGACGCGAAGAAATTAGAACAGCTGAGAGATTAAATTTGATATTGCTCCCATGTTTCATTGTACTCTCAGAGATTGATATAAGAATTTTCTACTTACTTCAAGTCGAACAGCAGTTATTTTATATTCTGAAATTTTTGTACTTGACATAAGTACAAGATTATTCTTAGAATTAGATTTTTATGCTTATTTTAAGAATTTTATAGCGGACAAAATTTTAATTTGAAAGTTTTTTGTTTAAAAACCGGAAATATGGTCTAAACTTTCTAAGTCGTAGGAGTTCTAGTTTCCGAGATATAGGGCCGGGAACCTGGATTGTTCCAAAAAAGTTACAAAAACCGTAACTTTTTACATTTTGGCCTATATCTCCGAACCTAGTAGCGATATGGAAAATGTAGCCATATACAAATTTAAAGTAAATTTAATTTACCAAATTTGCCATCCATCCTTGCGATTAATACCAAGGACACAATTAATAACGGCTTTGAAGTGATTTCATGCTACTGCCAAATTGCTAATTGAATTAACTTTAATTTTGTATATGGATATATTTTCCGTAACTCTGTAAGTTTCGGAGATATAGGCCAAATTGTTATATATTTCTGGTTTTGGACAGAAAAATTTCAAATTAAATTTTTGCTTGGAGTCATACGCTAATCTAGCAAAAAGGTTATCACCACTGAATTCAGCGTAGCCAAATTAAGTAAAATAGACCTATCTCACGAACTCCTTCAAAAAAACTACAACAGTGTAATTGATTAAGAATAATTGTGTATGAATCGGTCCTAAAATTTAACTACGCGCTTTCGGATAAAAACAAGAATTTTAAACCTATATTCAGAACGCCAATCTTTCGGTGCACTCCAAGAGAATTCACGTCGCTAAATCGTACTGAGTGTGAAGTACGGTACGGTACATTTTAACGAAATCAATTCCTAGCTATTTATTGGAAGCGAAAACCAAAACAGTAGGTTTCTCTGAAATTTACATTTTTAACAGCAAAATTGATTTCGATTCTTCATTTACGTTTACGGAACAACTTTTAGCTTGTTTAGATTTTGCTCCGATTCTAATTAATTCAATGTTTTGTCAAAAATAGAACAAAAAATTCGTAGTGTGCAGAAAAAGGTCTGGGAACTTATGTAAATTTGAGTAAATTGTTCAAGAGCTCTACCAAATTTAGTTACGAGATTATCTAGCTCAAATTTTTAAGCACTTAAGAGGTTGATTAATGTTACGCAACATGATGACAACTGAACCTACTTTTAATAGCAAATTATGAGGTGGTAGACCAGGCAATTCCAGTGAATTCTAAAAAAATTGGTGGGATAGTTGACTACGTCATCCTGGTTGATAACTGTGTCGACTGATTTGAAGGAAAATAACTGACCCGGAAAATAATTCTGAATGGTCGCATTGAGATTATCGACCTCTTTGTTTTTCGCCGTCAATATTGCTAGTTTACTTAGCCACTTATGGTTTTTGAATTATTGCGCTATGTCTGGAAAAACATGCTGAATAAGCTCCTATTTCGAGTCTGTGAAGTGACAGATTGTACTAAATCCGGTCGAGGTGTCAACTGCGCCTTTCACATTTCCAATGTCTAACAACTGCTTCGAAAACACATTTGGACTTTGATCTTGTTGCAAAAACATTCGCATGTTAGTCGTTAATTGGAGTGTCTCCACATGCCGCCACAAATTGGATGATTTTAAGCACGCGTTTAGTTCGTCAGCTACAGTTGATTGGGCAACCACTGGAAGAGTCTGTCGAAAATCATCGGACAACAGAATTATGTTTTGTTTGTGTCACGAAGATCTTTCAGCGTTCTGTCCAGTGCTTCCAGTGACCTCTTGTGAGCCATCGTGCATTCGTCCCAAACACTCTAATTGCATACCTGGAGACACTTTGCCATTGCGCTTGTAACATCGCAAGTTGGTGCTTCGTTGACTTGCATGTTTAGTGGCAATTCAATTCAAGGCAGAATGTGCAGTTCGTCCGCCTTCTAACAAAGTTGCAGCTATTCCAGATAAAAAGCCAATGCTAGGGCAACTTCACTTTGCGATCTGATCCTCGCCAAAAGCAATGAATTTAGGAACGTTTTTCCAGTGCTTCCGGGGGCATCGAGGAAGTAAATTCCAACAGTTCCATTGTTCACAGCTTCTATCAAAGAATCGTAGGGAATCCATTGTTGTTCATTCAATTTTGGAACATTTGCAAAACGATAAAAGTAAAACTAATATACAGGGTGTTTCAAAAGAAAGTTCTGTATATAGTGACAGATGACAGATATTAGTCACTAATAAATATATACACAGGTCAGATAACAACCAGATAGTGATAGATGTCAGATCAAAACAAACAATCGCTAGGTGTACCGTCATTTTCAATAGAAAATGATTTTTTTTTTGTTTCTTTTAAATCATAAATATAACGAACGAAACAAAAAACAATTACTCAAATCGATCAAGCCGGTTTTGAGTTTTAGCGATACAGCCATTTTTATAAACAGGGTGTCTCAAAAATGAAAGTTCATTGATATTGATCATCAAATGATATTGTCCAAATGTAAACCGTTGCGCTCGCGGTATTCATTTAATCGAGCACTAAAATTTCCTATGACGGCTCGGCAGGTGTTCTCCGTTTAATTGTGCCAAGGAAGTCGGTTTGTTGCCGTAAACTTTAGATTTGACGTAACCCCACAGGAAAATATACATAGGGGTTAATCGGGACTTCGTGGAGGCCAATTAATGTCCCCTCTTCTGGAGAGGTGACATAAATTGACTACAGCCGCTGAATTACCGTTTTTCTATATAACACAGGTACGCACAACGCACGGTCCGCTCCCGAGAAACGCTCCATAGCGACTAAATTCCCAAAAGCTAGGCTACCGATTGACATACCCCCGCGCCCCTCGGAATAGTTGCGTTCACGCAATCAGCAAATCAAATGTGAACTTTCTTTTGAGACACCCAGTATATAGATTTTTTTGTATGCATAATAAATGAAAAAATTATCTAGTAGAAAATGAAAAATCCCACAAATTGAGAAGTCATCTAGTATAAATTCGTCATCTATCTGGTTATCATCATCATCATCTATCTGGTTAGACTAGACAACACATACATTAAAACCGTATAATGATCACATTGCATTTATTAAATTTTATGTACCTGTATCTAACGCATTTAAACAGCTCTAGTTATATGGATTTATACTCGTATATGGTTTTAGCGCTGAAAGCGCTGAATTCCTTCAGCACCAATACCAATTGCCGAGCACTATGTTATACATCTCATCTGGCTGCCTGGTCACCAAAATATAGAGGGAAATTGTGAAGCGGACAAACTGGCCAAAGAGTGGTACCACTGCTGATATTCTTCAGTAGGTATACCCATGGCTACATTTAAATTACAGATCTCAACAGAGATAATAGGTACAGCAACCAATAGATGGTGCAACCTTGGTACGTGTTGAATCTCAAGGCTCACTTGGCCAAAATATAACCTCAATAAAACAATAACACTACTCCAGCACAAGAGAGATCAGATATCTGTTATTGTGAGAGCCCTCACTGCCACTGCCTACTGCATAATTGGGAGACATGCCGCAAGACTCCAGGCACTTTTGCAGAAGCTGTGGAAATGCCGAGGAGGAGGAGGAGGAGGAGGAGGAGGAGGCGGTCGAGCATTTGCTATGTCATTGTCCGGCCCACAGTATGAAGAGATTGTTGTTACTAGGGCGCTTCTTTCTGGATAACCTAACGGAAATTTCGGAAAAGAGATCAAACAGATTTCGACATTCTTGACACTGACAAAGTGGTTCTCAGAGTAGCTGCGGTAGAAATATGAAAGATATATGGTATCACAAGGGGCCTACGCTGGCCTAAGTGACAATGTGGGGGTTCACAAATGTTGGCCATCCTAACCTAACCTAACCTAATTATGGTTTTAAATCGCTTAAGATATGCTAATCTACAAATTGTTTAAACTCCTACTACCAGTTTGGTGAACTTTATCAAAGCATCTCAGAATTTCAACAGTTTCATAACTGTCTCTCGCACTAATTAATTATATTTTTTTTTTTTTAACTAATGAAAAGAATCATAAAATTGAATTAAACTCGTACAATCTGTATAGAAAGTATGGTGCTTTAAAATGAAATTAATTTCGAATAAAAACAGAATTAAATGCTTTATTCTTTATTATTAAAACTTGATACGGCGCTTGAATAAAAAAACGTATTTATTTCAAAATAAGCTTAAACAATGCAATTGTTCCCCAAAAAAAAAAAAAACAACAAAAAAAACAAAAAAAAACAAAAACAGAAGATTGAATGAATTGCATTGGGATCAAAATATTCTCTTACATAATACAAAATGACCCAATTTCAATTAAACCAATAATTGAAAAAAAAAAAATGCATTGTAAGAAAGGAATAAACGTTTTGACATTTTGAACTTTTGTGGCTTGTTTATTTTATTTATTTTTTATTTTTTCCATCGCTTTTCACAAAAAAAAAAAAAATACTAGACAAAAAGTTATTGTTAAAATCGTTAAAAAACAAAAAATTGGTAATGAAGAAAATCATAATTGCATTTTGAGTGCAATGAGTGCCAGCCACACCTCTTTCAGTCGTTGATTGTTCTTGGGTAGCTTAAAAAAGTTACAAAAAAATATGTACGAAAAAAAATGTAAACACAGATAAAAGTAATTATGAAAAGATAAATGCGCGTTACAACCCAGCAAGCATTTTTAATTTGTATGTAATATAGTAGTATAAACGTAGGTACTGTAGAAGATCCGATTCAAACTTCAACAAAAGATACAAATTATGTTTGCTAAAAGTAGAATTCAGCATCATCTCTCATGTTCTTCATATATTACAAGCGGAGTTCATCCCGCTCAAAATTGATTTTTTGATGGAAATAAGTTCAAACATTCACGACTTCAACCGAAATAATGTTGTTTTGATGGCACATTCGCGAGCGATAACAGATGACGTTCGTGACTGCCAGTGGAACGTTTATCCGTTCTGAAGATATACCTTCTAATGCCGCCTTGAAAAACCGAACCAAAGTGTTGCATTCCTGTAGAAGTTCTTGCAATTCTCCAATGTTCTGTTGTTTCATAGCACAGTTAATCGCATAACGCTGATAAATTTCATCAACAGAATTGACAACGAAATAGATTTGAAGAAATTTGTGTTCTTCAATCACAGGCTGCAACAATGATTCGGTTGGATGGTGAAGTTGCCCTTGAGTCTGTATAAGTAGTTGGTGGCCAATTCAAAATGGGTGAGTCACGTTGATCCACAGAAATCTAATATGCACTTATTAAAGAAAAAATTACCTTAAATGTCGGATTGAATTCACGCTCTTCAACAATATTCGCACTGAATGATGTCATTTGAAAGCAAACGTTATATTTGTGGGTATGAGGGCTGCTATTTATACTTCGGGAACTGGCAACACTAATGTCAAAAGCTAAAATCTGGCAACACCATACTAAAGTTTGACATTTTTTGGCAGAAACGTACTCACAAAATTTTGATGTACAATTGCTATTTGTTTTGTTTACAGTGAGTTAAGAAAAGCAATTTGGCCAAAAAATGGAAATTTCAAGAAAAGGTTTTCGTTGGATTATTTTTCACAACTTTCGACGTGGATTATCTCAACAAGAATGTGTCAATAAACTCAGTTCTTTGATGGCGATAAAGTATAGTATATCGCTGGTATAGTGAATTCAATCGTGGTCTTAGTTCGGTCGCCGACGAATTCAGTGAAGGTCGTCCAAAATCGGTTGTTGTGCCCAAAAACATCGATGCAGTGCTTGAACTAGGTGACGAATCATAGATATATGCGCATGAGCCGGAAACAAAACAGCAATCGACCGTGTGGGTATTCCAAGACGAGCCAAATCCAACAAAAGTTGTTCGTGGAAGAAGCACAGCGTAGCAAATGTTCGCCTGTTTATTTCTGCCGAATGGGTCATTTTCTGTCACTGTTCCGCTTGAGCAACGTAGGACGGTCAATTTTGAGTGGTACACGATCATTTCTTTGCCGGAAGTCTTCGGAGAAATTCGTAAAACAAACCGCCAAAGACGAATCATTCTCCATCATGAAAATGCGAGCTCTCACACATCTCATCAAACAAGTGAATTTTTGAGCAGTCAAAACATCGAATTAATGACTCATATTCCGTACAGCCCTGATTTGGCACCCAATGACTTCTTCTTGTTCCCGAATATCAAAGGTAAACGGCGTGGTCAACGATTTACGAGCGCCGAAGAAGCAGTTGAAACGTTCAAAAACCAGTTGACTCAAGAGGAATGGAAAAACTGCTATGACAAATGGTTTGAATGAATGCAAAAGTGTATTGATCATCAATGGGAATATTTTGAAAAACAATAAAGCCATTTTCATTTAAAAATGTTTCTTATTATTTGCAATTCCCCAAATATAAATAGTACCCCTCGTATTCGTCAAGAAATGTCTTGATTCTGGCATATAGCCGTAAAGTAAAGAGCGCAATGGTTCTGGTTGAGCAGTAAACGGTCGAAAATTTTGCTCTGCTTTGGCCTGCACAGCAAAATTAATAAAAGATAAGAAAAATAACACACTAACAATAAGCATAAACAGCTTGTGAATTATAAAAAGAAAAATCGATAATAGCACCATCTACCTGGTCCAATTGTAGTCTATATCCATTCACGTGACCCCATAAGTACAACAAATAAATTCATCAAAGTTCATCAAAATCGTTCTCACTTTTTTATCTAACGGGTGAATCATTTAGATGATATCACACGTTCTAGGCTTGCTGTAGCACCGTCTTCAGGCAACAAAAAGTCCGTTATCATGGTGTGGTAGCACTCACCATTAACGGTTATGTTCTGTCCGGCCTCATTTTTAAAGAAATACGGTCCGATGATTCCACCAGCACATAAACCTCACAAATCAGTGCAGTTTTGTGCATGTTTTTGTTTTTTAACGTATCCATTGAGCCAGAAATGTGACTCATCCACCCATGACACCCATGAACCAAATTCGGCACGAAAACAGCGAATCTTCATTGAGCTGTTGCAGAGCCCAATGACTAAAATTAAAGCGTACATTCAAGTCTAGCAGCTTCAATTCTTGAACGAGTTGGATTTTGTAAGCCTTTAAACCAAGATGCTTTCGCCAAGTTGTTCCATACAAGAGGCCAAGATGCTGCGCACGTCGTCGTTTCGTTTGGTCATAGTCTTCAGTCACAGTCTTCGCTACAGTCGCAATAATATCCTCACTACGAGCTGGATGTGGTCCATTCGGTCGTGTAATATGCATTAACGTACACGAGACTCCAATTTTTGGATGGTATTGGCATTAGTGGAGTCGGAAGGTCAATGATGCACACCATATGTTGCTTGAAGTGCACGAAAAACATTTTGCGCAGAACGCTGATTTTTGTAAAACAGCGGAATAATTTGGTGACGTCGTTACGGTGTGAGTCTTTCCACGATGAATTGTCAAGCAATACTGAATACAAATAAAATGACAGTATGACAACAGTCACGTCAGGCGTGATCTGTGAAGAATCAAAAAACAAATGAAGAAGATCAGCAGACTAATTTTTAATTTGAATAGAACAAAGAGTTTTCTATACGACTTAACTTAAAACTTCGAGAATTGTTTATTCAGATCTTATCTTCTGATCAAAAAGTATCAGGAAATTGTCAACAAAACGAAAATGGTTTGATTATTCTTTGATATTTATTCTAACTCCTTCAAAGTAATTTCCATTAGATGAAATACACGTCCATTCCAACGCTTCTTCCAATCTTCGAAATACTATTCGAAGGCCTAATTTTTTTAAAAAACTTGCAGAGTACTCCGCGAATATTCTTTTTTCTACCCAATTGGGTCAACCCGCTTTCTGAAGGTGAATAGACAAAAGCAAATCACAGAACGAAGCAAATCATCAGCCACACACGGCCCAATTAAAACTCTTTGTACCTGCAGTACGCCTATGTTTTAGGCATTTCTAGGTTTTCTTTAAAATTTTGTAAGCTTCAGTCCATGAAATCTTCTTGACAAACGTATGAACCAGCTGACAGAATATCTGACAGTTGTATGAACCACAAGAAAAGATTAATTTCACAATATCTCAAGCGAGGTTTGTTTAATTGAGAAATTCCGGGTATTTTTTAATCAAAAGTTAAATTGTAGTATCGATAAAATGTTTGTGTGGGTACGAATGCCCTCCTACAAACTAACACAGATACAGACAACGACGCAGAAAAAAAAACAAAAAATGAAGTGAGGCCAAAAGTGCAGGAAGTACAGACTTAAAACGCTTTACTCCAACAACCGGCTATTCATTCAATATCGCTGCTTGCTGCTTGCCAAACTTCATTTGTGGTTTAATGCAATCTGCCAACACTGCACTTCAATTCGCAACTTCAGCCTACACAATGACAATGAATAACCACACATTTCGATTTCGAAAGAATCAACGAACTGTATTAACTCTTTTTTTTTGTAGCATTTTTGCCCACATTTGTTTTTTTTTTTTTTTTTTTGTCCGAAGCGCCACAATGAGCAGCCAGCCACAATAAAATCGAAAGGAAATATTAACTTAAAAAACCAAACTTGTTTGTGAACTTCTCACGCTGTGCTTGTGTAAATTTGAATTTAAATAAATCATTGCCAAAAAAAGGAAATCATACTGTGAATCGTTTCATATCAGCATAAGAGAGTTTTGTTGGAACCATAAGTTTTATACCCTTTAATGGATTTTTAATAAGTAAAAGTTTCTTTTTGTTTTAGTAATAAAACAAAATAAAGAGCAAGAAAAATGGAAGCGAAGCTTTAATATACTTCAGACGAAATTTCAAATCGCATAAAATCTAACTAACCTAAATGTAAGTGTTGGGTTTATTTGGATACTAACACTTAAAGAAGAGTGAAACACAGTCATTAAAAAATACGTGTAGCTTCTGTTCATAAGAAATCAGCATATACATTTTGAAGTTTAGATTGAGTGTCATCAAAAACTTTTTCATACAAGAAGACAAAATTAAGGAGTGGAACCGTACAGAAACTAACACTAAAAGTAAGCGGTTGATGCACATTAACATATACATATATGAAGTATATTTTCATACGAATTTGTTTTTAAAATCATCATGCAAAGACTTCAATTACAAAATGTTCTTGAGCGCTTAAATGGCCGGAGGGGGTTCCCCTTTTTTGCGTAAAACTTTGTTCCGCGATGACAGATCAGCACACCCCAGAAAATGCATGATTTGGTGATGTTTGTGGGCTGTTGGAATCACAGAGTCATACTTCTTCAAAAACAATATGCAATAGACACCGTCAAGAGCATCCAAAATTAAGAAGATGACGCCACTTGCCATACTTCTGTATCAACCACTGACTTACTGAGCAAAGAGTTTGACGACAACATAATTTACAGAAACGGATACATTGCCTGGCCCGCAAGTTTGTGTGAGCTGCTATGTACTTGTGCAGATACTGGAAATCGTTGGTCTGTCTATGCGAACAAGCTAGCATCTATTTCTGCCTTGAAGCGAATATCAAGCGCAGTATTCGTGAGATACGGTCTCAAATGATTAAAAAGGTGGTGGAAAATCGAATCACCAATATGCAGAGTGTCAGACGTTCTCGTGGCAGCCAAATTATCTACCGAGCAAAAAAAAATTTACTTATTCTATTTACATGTATGGTTTTTTTTTTCAATTTCAAGTTAAAAAAAAAGCACACTGTGTAAATTTGTTTATTTATAACTGAAACGTAGGTTCTGCAGGAACTAGTAGAGTGTATCAAAAAAAAAATCGCACATAGACGTGGTATGCTAAGTTCGCAGTTTATATTGTTTTTATTTTGCGACATAACGTCTACAATTTCCCTTACGTATTCGTAGAATATGAGTTTGTCAAAAATCTCCAAAAACTTCCCATTCTATTTTGCAGCCATATATAATTTGTGTACCCATCCATTGGTCCCACATCATCGTTCAAATGTGTTGCCAGTATTTAAAAATGTACCAACTTATTGCCACTATTGTCAAACAAACCGTTAAAATACTGTTCCTAGTATGTATTACCTTAAAGCATGGCTACCTAGATGGCGCCTCTGCAGAACATTAATAAATTTAATATGAAACTGTTCCCAGATTGGTACATTTCCTGTTAACATAAAACTATTCACAGATTCTGCTTAAAATCACCTTTTTCAAATTCCGTAACTATTAAGGTGAAAACCGAAAAGCGTACTTTAAATCCTTTATTGACAAATAGAGATCTCATACTGTCGAACACAATTAAGCGTCGTCTTCGTCGAAGTCTTTTCAACTTTGCTTACGAATGCACGTGCGAATTCTTTTGTTCAAGTTATGGAAGACAATTTTTATAGAATTTGCGATCTAAATGCTACTGAAAATCAATACGAAATTATAAAAAATTCGATTATAGAAGTTCGAATTGTGGAAATTCGACTGTATTTAGAAGTAAACGTGAAAACCGTTTGTCAAAAGACAGATATGCAAGAACGCTGTTTAAGAGAGAAAACATTTAAACTAGCTGTGATTTTTATATGAAACCAATTGAAGATTTAATAAACTTTTCCTTCACAAGCTTTAACATACGATGTATACCTCGTCTGACGCGAAAAATAAAGATATCGGAAGCGAAATAAAGATGTTGCACATCAAAAATTCAGAAGTTGAGAGAGAAAGCTGTTATCAGTTTAGTACTTTAAATAACTTAGTTTACAACCTATTGCAAAATAGTTTGTGTTCGAACTATGTACATAATTTTCTTTTTGACAAATCCCATTACAAATTTATCCCTTTATAAATATAATAACCACATTTATTCCCAGTAATTGCAGTCTTTACTGTTCCCATTATACTTAAGCTTTCTGTTTCCAAAAACGTTGCTGGCTAACTTTGACTGACTTCCGGTTGGCATACCTACCATACTTGTTGTTGAGCGATGGAGAGAGAGCACATAAATTAAGAAACAAAAACTGCACATACCATACTCACACACCTGTACACTTTATTTTGTACAGCTACAAATTGCATTAGTGTAGCAGTACAAACATAGTACATACACACAATAATAAAACAAACAACAAAAAAACAACAATTGCAACAGCTGTTTCAAAGGCCAGCTGTGAATAAACAAATAACGCAATTTCTTAGTGAAATAATAAAAGAACCAAAAACAAAAAAAATATATATATATATATATATATATTTATGTGCAGCAACCTAACTGCACCAACGACACGAACAACAATAATTATAATAATATTATCAACTCGACTACAAAATGACGTCATGGCGTGAGAGTCTAAACAGCATACCAGGCACATTATCAAATTTTATCAACGAAAGCGCCACAATCTGCAACAGCATTATACCAGTCAGCCTACAATCGTTGCCTGCTACAGCGACGCCCACGCCCACTACTACTGCATCGACCACCGATGATACTGTGGTTGTGGGCAGCGATTTTAAAGCTTTACCCATTCCCGCTTCTCTGGTCAAAGAACAATGGCGTCTCATTTTCACATCCGATGCCAATGCCACCGATCTTCAAGCGGCAATAACACATTGCCGTGACCTTGTACTATTATCGGATGAATGTAGCGAGGAGCGACGCTGGCTGGTGCGTCATCTCGTCGATTTACGTTATTCACTCAAGGAGCTGCAAGATGCGGCGGAAGATAATAATGTGGAGCAGCAACAGCATCTTATGATGCTTGGCATGAAGACCGTAGTTGGTCATCATTTTGTTGTGCATCAACCGGTATATCGTTTGCAAGCAGCCGCTAAGCGTTTCTATTGCGATCATTGTACGGGCATTATCTGGAGTGTTGTACAGGCCTCGTACATGTGCACCGATTGTGGCTATCTGGTGCATCAGAAATGTATTGATAGCGTTGTACGTGTTTGTGCGCATGTTGTTGCCTCAGAACGTGATAATGGACGACCCATAGGCGATATCTGTCCAGAGATTGGCCTTGCCGCGCAGCGGTATAAGTGCGCAGAGTGTAGCACACTGTTGAATTTTAGTGAGTATCGAAATGGTGGAAGTTTTAAGTACGGTGGAATGGTTGATAAGTAATCGGTCTGTCTAAGAAAATGAAAATTTAAATTCGCTAACTGGCTATATACGTAGATTGGCGGCTAACATGGCGCATACAGATCCGCAAAACAGTTACTTTCTGTGTAACTTAGCTGTACTGACTGCTGAGACCTTGGAACAAGCTCTGTCAATATATAGTTGATCCTCAAATAAACCTCTGCACCAACTGCCACAATAAACTTCTTCTAGCCCCTAATCAATCAGTTGTCTGAGCTGTTAGACAACATTTAGTGCCGTATGAGACTAAAACGTTCTCATCCTGTTGAATCGCTAACGTACCAAATTATTTTCATTAAAATGTAGTTCTAACTAATTAATACCCTTGACTTCACGTCTATCTATCACTCCTGATTAGTTATACCTATGATTCATAGCTTTTAATATATTTCTATGCGGTTCGGATTAGTATGTAGAGTCTCACAGACAAACTGCACAATGGGTTCTTATTTAAAAATGTTTACTTCGGTGGAACCGAAGCTTTAATACTCTTAACACTTGAACTTTTTGTTAGAAAATGTCGGTCGTATAAAGTATCTCTATACCAACTTTCAAACCAACATTCCAATGAACGCACAAACAGACAGACGGACATGGTTAGGTCGACTCGTCTTGTCGTGCTGATCACGAATATATACTACATATATTTCATATTGCCTTCAAAACATAATGACTAAATTATAATACTATGCCCAAGCTACTTTTAATACAATGCACTTCAATCAGCTATACGAAATATAAAACAGTCTTCTAGAAATAAAGACCCAAAAAAACAGAACAAAAAGCATCAAAAATTTATTCAAAACATCTAGAATATTGTCTAATCCCATCATAAACCCTAGTCCTATGTTGTCAGAAAACTTCAGTGCAACGTCCTGAGGAAATAAAGGCAAATATTCAAAGCAATTGATTTTGTTAAGGCAGATTTTTAAACGTTTGAGACATGAGCTTCTACTTCCTTTTCACATGGTCTATTTGCTTCAGTTCGTCGTTTACACAACGTTCGCTGATACCATAGGAGTAGGGTAGAATCAGACAGCATTCTGAATCAAAACCGTAGAGTAACCACTGATCAATCTCACTCATAATCCAATAGCTATTGTTTTGTTGAATATATTTCTTTACAGTTCTTCTGCTTTATTTCCAAAAGCATCACTTTCAGTTACGACCTCTTCATTTGACTGAATATTCTGCAGTCAACGTCCGATTTAAAACTAATCAACATATGTGAATGATTCCATTCTCATTTAAAACAATTTCTTAGCTGAGAGACTCAACTTCTTCTGTTCATAATTTGTATTATCCAGCATAAATTCACTACTATTGCTGTTTCTTGGTTTCCGGATTGGTAAATTTCTAAATGTCGGCTAAACATAGTGAACGATTACTTTGACCAAATGCGGTAGCCATATGTCATCAAGTTTAATCCATCTCAAATACGCATGCAAAATATTTCTAATACATTCCTCTAGAATACACAGTCTCTGTAAACTCGCTCATCTAGAGTCGTCGATTACACAGGTCTACAAATAACGGGGTCATGTCAGTTGTTGGAATGCTGAGGGTCATTTCCAAAGTAATTTACTGCGTAGAATCCGAATCCGGGGTCAGAATTGGCCCATCACGTCAGGATTTTGAGATAATGCTAATGACGTCGAAGGGATATATTTCGTAACTTCGAATAGCCATAATTTTGGAAAAAGAAATTATAATTGGTCTCTTGAACTCTCAAATTAAAGGGTAAGAGTGGTACTAAATGATGTAACTGGAGAGACAGACCACAAAAATTTGTTGCAGCCTGTACATAACCTCAAAAGTATGAAAAAATGCAGTTTTTCGGGTACATAACCTCAAATATCTCAAAATCCTGACGTGATGGGCTAATTCTGACCCCGGATTCGAAATCTACGCAGTAAATTACTTCGGAATTGACCCTTAGCTTTCCAACAACTAAACCATGTTGACCTGTGTTATCAACTTACATATCATCGACCGTTTCCGCTGTGGTTATTTCTTTGTGGTTGATATGCAGAGTTTCCTTAAAAAGTTCTTTAATTATCTCATAGTTCAGATTAATTCGCAATATTCGATTTAAGTGGATTCTGCAAAGTTATAAAAATTTAAAATCGCGAAATTCTCGAAATTTAAATATTCATTTAATGATGCTGAAACTATTTATTGGCAAGGCAGATTACTTATCATTCCATCCATCGTATGTGTAAGGATTTGCATGTAATTTTGTGTTGTTCATATGTGTGTTTTTTTTTTGTTTTCTTTGTATTTCTTTTGTTTCTTTTTTAAAGCGTTGCCTGCTTGTGCCACCTGTTTTGGTACAAAAACCAAAGAGGGTAGTTATAATACAATATTTGTTTTAAACATCACAACAATCATTATATGAATCAATTAATTCCACTTGAGAATTTCTTATTAATAAACAATTACATACTACCAAAATTGCAGAAAACTCATGGATAGAACCGCGACTTTGTGACTATTCCGGTCTTTACTACTGCCCGTCGTGCCATTGGAATGATCAGATAATGATACCAGCACGTATAGTACACAATTGGGACTTTACACCACGTCGCGTTTCACGTGCAGCTCTGCAGGAGCTAACATTATTCATGGATATGCCGCTCGTACGCTTGGAAGAGGCGAATCCAAAGTTATTTGTATTTCTAGAGAAACTCTGTGCGGTTAAGAAACTACGTCAGAATTTGGTGCATATGCGTAAATATCTTGCAGAATGTAAACTAGCTGCAGATGAGAAGCTAATTGATTTACAAATCGGTCAGTAGTGCATATCAAATTAATGCAATACTATATTTATAAGCAGCTAATTTGTCTCTATTTTACCTTTACACACAGCTGCACGTCGCCATCTCATACAATCCAACGAATTTTACTCAATCACCGATCTGGCGCAAACCGAATCCGGCGCTTTGGCCGAATTTCTACACAAAATATACAATGCCTTCGAGATGCATATACGACAGTGTAGCATGTGCACCGCCAAGGCCTACATCTGTGAGATATGCGACAATAATGAGGTCATCTTTCCATTCGACGATGGCTGTGTTAGTTGTGACAAATGTAACTCCATCTATCACCGTGTTTGCATTACGCGTAAGAATAATATATGTCCCAAGTGTGTACGTATGCAGGAGCGACGACTGCAATTGGAACGTGCGCAGAGCGTAACATCCGAGCATGATAATGAGGAGCAAGATTAATTAATGTTGTTGTGATCTAGTTGATGAAGTATGTCAATAAAGTTAGCGGACCAAGTTGAAAAAAACAAATATTTTTCAGTGTGATAATTTTGTGCTCTACTTAAAAACTTTATGCTCGTCTCGGCTCCAAATCACGAAAACATCTTGCTCTGCTAACTTTAGAAAAGTTAGCAGACCAAAATTTTTAAATAGATCAAAAAATTATAACATTAAAAAACATTTGGTTTTCTCACCTTGGTCTGCTAACTATATTGACATTGATGATGTTGCGGTGTGATTCTTTGGGTAATGATTTAGTTTTAGTATGTGCAATTGAAAATTTGCTTTTATAATTTAACATTACAATTCTTTTATTTTATGTATTTTACATATGTGACATATTAGACTCTCTCTCTATATATATATATACACAAACAAACCTGCCCGTAGTTTAGTTATTACTCTACTGTTGCTGTTTATTTCCGTATTTTTGTTTCTTATGGAATTTGCGCGGATTTATGCCGTAAGCCTTTAGTCTATCATCGCTGATGCCATTCTTTTCACCAGCAGGTTTACCTTGCTTTCCAGCTGGTTTAGTTTGCTTGCCATTAAATTTAAATTTATTGCTTTGCCAATTGCGTTCCTGAAATTTATTTACACCCGGCGCAGTCGCTTTTTGTGCTTTAAACGGATTGAAGTTGTTGGACATTTGCTTGGCAGTTTGTACAGCACTTTCCGACTCTTTTTGCGTACCATTTACAGCAGTAGCTGTACTAGACGTATTCTTCTTGGCTTTCTTTTTCTTCTTTTGCGTAACATTTTCCTGCGAAACTTCCGCTTCCGCATTCAATTTAAATTTTTTTGTTGGTGGTTTGCCAGCATCGTCTGCTGTTGTGCTGCTCTGTTTGCTTGCATCTACGGTAGAAGCTGTTGTTACTTCAGTTGTTGTAGCACCAGCCGCTTTACGTCGCTTGCGTCTTCTTTGAGATTTTGACTCAGTAGCGTTTGTGCTTGACGCAGCATCTGCTAATCCTGTAGCTACCGTTTCTGTAGTCGGATGTGTTATTGTGGCTGGTTTTGAACTACTTGGCGTCTTACTCCCATTTTGCTGCGGTTGCTGCCCATCATTCTCATCATCTTCATCCTCATCAGAACTATAACATGAATGCATTAGGTACCACTCAATTAATTTATATATTTCTTATACAACACTTACCCATCACCATATAGACTCTTAAAGATTTTACGCTTTAGTTCTTCGTTTTTTGCCTTCAGTTTGTATAATCTTTGTTCCTTTTTCTCCACATGATCTGGACGCAATTGTACCGCTTTCTTTAAGCTAGCCCATTGGTTTAACTCCTTATTCTTTGCCAGCAATATTTCCTCAATTGACAGTCCAAAATCATTTGGCGTTGTCTCCACATATTTAAAACGGCACGGCACATCACCTATGATATCCTCGCAATCTAGTTTGTAATATTCATCTATATAATCGCCATAGTCCTGTTCATCCTCTGGATTAAATGGTGGCTTTTCTGCTTGTATAATTTCCTTAAAACGATTTCGACGTCCCTTGCGTCCTTTACGATTTCTTGTATTATCTATTAGTTCCTGTTGCATTTGCTGTTTCGCTGCTGCTGGATCAAAATCACAATCCATATTAAAATCATCATCCTCGCAGTGTCCATCGTCATCATCATTATCGCCACCACCACGATTTTGTCTCGGATCATAGTTATCCCAATCTTCTATTTGCAGCTCATCTATATCTGAAGGACATTCGGGTTTATCCTCGTCTTCATCAATCTGATAGTAGTCATCATTAAAGAGTTCCTGCATGCGTCGATCATGCGCTTCTGGATCGAAATCTTCCTCAAGCTCTTCATCTTTAAAGCCTAGCTCATCATTGCCGGTCACAGCTTTCAGTTTTCTAATCTTTTCTTCAATTTCTTTACGTTTCATATCCTTTAGCATTTCAATCTCCTTCATTTTCTGCTGTTTTTCCTCCTGCTTGCGTTCTTTCTGCTCCTCACGTTTTTTCTTGCGTGTATCATCCGTGCGCCGCAATGAATTTTCTATGGTACGTGGATAGCGTCTAATAAATTCCGCATCGGGTTCCTCAAAACGAAAATTGTATTTGTGCTCAAACTCAGCCTGCTTCTCAAGCTCTTGTTCATCTTCGGACAATGGAGCATTATCGCCAACAATTTCATCGTATGTTGGTATCTCCGATGATTGTGTATTCGCATAACCTTTATTAAGTATATAATCACGTAAGAAGCGTTCACCCTGCGTCAATTTGCTATTGCTCCAATAATTCTTTAATGGTTCAAGTTGTGCTTTAGCTTCCTGCTCGATATCTTCTTTCTTGCCTGCCAACCAGTTGGCAAAGTCCTCCTCTTCTTTTTCAGTTTCAGCGTTAGTTTTTGTACGTTTTTTGAAAATGCCACCGAATTCTTCTTCTTCCGAATCATCACCAGCGGCCATAACTTGCCTAAATTCTGCCTTTAAACGGCGTTCCGCTTCGACAGCAGTAGGTGAAGCAGCTCGTTGTTGTTTATCTTCCGCAAAATCTTCTACATCGGAATCTGTAAAATTAAAGATTTTAGATGCAAATATTCAATGTAGTTTGTGTAATATTTCAACATACCATCTTCAAATTTTCCATTGCGCTCCAGTATAAGCTTACGTTCATAATCCTTAAGCGTTACAGGCTTACTTTTCTTATTCGATTTGTTTTCATCATTATTGTCCTCCTCATTATTCTCATCTTTGTTAAGGCCTTCAAAGAAACGCGTGTTCTTATCATATATCTGTGGATCTTTGCTCTTAAGCGAGGACAACGTTTTGAAGAATTCTTTGTCGAAATCAGGATCATCCACTTCTTCCTCATCCTCGCTGGTATCGCTAGAGTTGTCCAAATCAGAGTCGGACACATCAAGACCGCGATCTTTGTCTGAGATTTTTTTTTAATAAATAGAAAGAAAGAAATATGTAAATAATGTGAATCATGTGCAGTGATAATTTGTACAGCACATCTCTGGGACATTTGTAAAACTAATGAAATCAAAGTTGTAAGGTGAAAAGTTCATAGGACATATAATAGAAAAATTGTTATTTCTCACAAACTATTGAAAGCAGCTGAATGAAATTTGGTACATACGTAAAGAGTACTGTTATATAGAAGATACAGTAAAAAGAGGGCGCTACCAAGTCATCATACAAGTCAAACACTAAATACGTTGTATCTTAGTAACTACGTTATAAATATAGATGAGACTTGGTACAAATGTAAAGTGCACCGGTAGAAATAGTTTCCATTGGTAAAGTGGGCGGTTCCATGCCTTCCATATGATAAATACAAAATTTGTTATATCCCAGCATCATTTAACGAAGATGAAGGAGACATGGTACATATATGAAAGGAACCGTAATAAATAGAATATACTGGAAAAATTAGTGATGCCACAATACAAAAGCAAGAGGGGACGTAGCAACGGACGCCCAATATCCTAGCTAATACATAAATAAAAATTCGAACCCTAAACTTACATTTTTTCTGCAACTCCTTTTTGCGAAAGTTGTTATAATGATTTGCATAATCCTTGTTGGTGCTCAGCTGTAATGCATCGTTGTCATCATCATCCGAGCCATCGAATAGGCGTGTACTCATTTTAAAAACAATTTTTATTAAATAATTCAAGAAAAATTTACTTTCCGCATGCAACTTTATTTGACATACACGTGTGTACAGTGCTGCCAACCGCACAAAACTTTTTCACACTAAACATTTTGGCAACACTATAAAAAAACAGCTGTTTATTGTTTATAACGTTGTGTGTATTTCTTTTCGTGTTTTACTAGAAATAATTCTTTTATTAATCAAATAATACGCCTTTTAAAGTGACAAACGCTGCAACTAGAGTGTAATCGATAAACGCAGACATGGCGGACAATGAGGAAACACAAACTGCAACTGCGGCGGATAAGGATAACTCAAAAAGTAACAAAAACTCACTCAGCATAGCATTCAATAAAAAGGATTTAGAATTTTAGATAAATTTAGAAAGTTGAGGAGGTTTCTGATGCTATTGGAAAATCCAAGGCACTTGGCCCAAACGTGATTTCGCTGAAGCTGGAGCACCTAGGACATATAGAAGTCGAATTTTAAACTCTTCCATTTCCAAAGTAATTGGCAAGGATTGTAACTCTTTTGAAACTTAGCAATGATGCTGTTCTGTGGTGTTGGTGATTCTAGGCTTTATCCTCACCTCACTACCCTACAAAACAAAACGCTGGTAATTAAACTATCTTAATGGTAGGTTGGCATACGTTGTGTTCAGAGGGGTGAGGTCACGCTATCGAAAGTTAAAAAGTTAAAAAATGGTGTACCGCATTCTGAAGTTCACTCCCTCCTCCTGTTCAATATGTATTTGGATGTCACAATATTGTGATTATTGGCAGACCGACACCTATTGCTGAGTGCGAACAATATCTCCATCGTAACACCAGAACTAAGCACAATTAAGATACGATGGAGCAACTTGCTCAACATATTACAGGAAACAAAACGGAATTAGTATCAATGTTAGCTGTCTTGAAAGTGATGAATCGTCGCATAACGCGACTCGGCTTTTAAACTGTCCGTCCCGTCCGACACAATTGAGCTCTGTGGATCTATGAATGCGTCCAATTGAGGTAGATTCGTTCCAGGGACTCTACTTATTGGGTTAGGCTGCGGTTTATATTTCTTTTATATTTCAATTTTGAACAAAATTGCTATTGGGGTGGGGAACTCTACCCAGTTCGCCCCTTCTCGTTTCGCCTATGTTATACTGATTCTTGCACAGCAAAAAACTGTTCCAAAATCGTTCAATTATTTCAAGAATATTGAAACTAATTGCTTATTCTATAATTTTTAGTTTGCATTTTACTAAACGCTACCGGAAATGTGCCCATCATCAAAAAACGCACATGGACAGTAGATCCGAACAAAACAGTCAGCTGGATACAAAAATTTATACATAAATATCTTAAGCTGGATGCCAGTGAACAAATTGTATGTATATAGAGTAGAACTATGGAAGGAAATGTAAGATAGAATTGCTAATAATTTATTATTTTCACTTGCAGTTTCTTTATGTAAACCAAACTTTCGCACCGGCGCCGGATCAAATAATTAAAAACTTATACGATTGTCATGGCACAAATGGCAAACTAGTGCTCTACTACTGCAAAAATCAAGCCTGGGGTTAAAAATCGACAAGTCTACTGATTGATGTCTGTATGCTTCGTTTAGTTTTAGTTTTTATTGTATGTATTACTGTGCACAGTGATATTTTATAAGATTTTAATAAACACTTTATTCCCAAAAAAAAAACGAGACTTAAATTATGCTATTTAAGATTTCTAGGCGCGCGTGCAGCAGGATACCAACCTGTGGCAGATGGAATATATGCTGTTTAATCACCGCGCAGTTGTTCAAGTTCATCGGCTGCCTCTTTGGATATTCTGTGATACTTCGCCATAGTTGGGCGATAGTAGTAAGCTTGATAATCATTGCGATCAGACATTTTACGACGAATTTCCTCTTCGAGTTTTCTGCAGAGTAATAAAAAATTGAAGTAGTAGTCAATTATTTAACATAACAAAACTAACCTGATCTGCGCCTTCTCATTTTCTTCAAAAATGTAATGCAGCGCCTTTTCGTACTCCTGCTGCTGCGATGGGAAGACGTAGCGCGCAAGGAAGCGCGAAATTGGATGCTGCAATGGGTTTTTGTTATTGGTTACTGCTATATCAAATTTTTATGCATGTTATTTACTTTGTGATATTCCCAATGCTTGGGTTCATAGCCTGGTGCCGCTTGTTCAAGTTGCGCGGGTCCTACAAAGATGTTTGCATACATCACGATGGCGGTAATGGGTAGAATGCCAATCATGACGTAGAAGTGCAGCAGATCCTTGAACTTGTCCCATTGGAATCGCGATGGCTTAATGGTCATGTGATGATGTTCATGTCCACCGCTCATTTGACGCATTTGTAACTGCATAGCTGGAGATTAAAAGGTGTTGAAAGCTGTTTAGTTAAGATGCTGCTGCAGCTGCCCGTTCGCAGTCTCCTTACGGTTGCGTAATGTTGACAGCGTTTAATTCCTCATTTTGCTTACCATTTCTGCAGACCGGCGTTTGTAAAACGCTGCGGTACCTGGCTAAGGCTGCAGCAGGACGCGCAAAGCTGCTCCAACTAACCATTTTCGTTGTAAACTGGTTGAATAATTTACTTTCTTCTCTTCTCAAGTCAAGCAGCGATGTGTGTTGAAGAAACGAAAACAGAGTTGAGAACAACTGTCAACTCCAGATATGGCAACACTGACTAGATATACAGAAAATTCGTCTGCACAAATAAAGCCATACAGTCTGTCATAAAATGGCAATAATTTTAGCTCAAACTGTACGGCAACGCAAAATTTTTCGTTCCCTTTGGAAAAGATTTGTTGGCGTGTATTCTCTGCGACAGCGCCTTAAATAAATTGTAACTAGTACAAAAGTTAATAAATTGTTGTTAAAAATGTACGGAGCCGACGATTATACTAATAATGTAAGTGTACATAAAAAATGCAACACTCCGGCAGTAGTAGACAGCGTATATTGTCAACGTCGTCGTTGTTGCCAAAAACATAACCCAACTTTTTGCAAATGCACAAATTCAAAGAATTATAAAGTAATGAATATGTACTCCTTTTATAGCAGGACTACTACGACGACTACGCGCATACCGGCGATCCACAGCTGGATATGGAGTACGAGCGTAATTACTTCCCCACACGCATGGCAGACAATGTCAAGTTCTTTCTGATGAACTTCTGTCAAGCCATCAAGGAGGGCAATCTCTTCGACATACAAAACATGTACGAGAATACATTCCCGCAGATCAGTGATCACCATTTCGATAAGTCTGCATGGCCAGAGGAACAGGAGGTGGCATCCATTGTGGACAACGATAAGGTGTTTCTAATACTCTACAAGGAACTCTATTATCGTCACATACACGCACGCATACCCGGTGGACCCAAGTTGGAGCAACGCATTAACTCGTTCTTTAACTATTGTGACTTTTTCAATCTGATCATCTCATCACAGAGTCCGGTGCTGCTGGAACTGCCCGACATTTGGTTGTGGGAGTTGGTCGATGAATTTGTCTATCAATTTCAGAACTTTGCGCAGTACAGGTTCGTCAATTCTGCTGTATAGTTTTTCAAACCAAATACAAATAATATTTCATTTCTGCAGAGCACGCTTAACGGACAAGTCCCAGGATGAGATACAGCAGTTGTGCGTTAATCACAGCAATGTATGGAGCATTTTGTGCATACTCAATGTGCTGCACTCGCTAGTAGATATTTCCAATATTAAAAAACAATTGGAAGCCATTGCGCAAGGTGTTGATCCACAAACCGTGGCTGGTGAATTTGGTGAGCTATCGTTCTACAAGATGTTGGGCTATTTCTCGCTGGTTGGTCTGCTGCGTGTGCACTCGCTGTTGGGTGATTATTACCAGGCCATTAAAGTGCTCGAGCCCATTGAGATTCACAAGAAGTCTGCCTATTCGCACATACCCGCATGCCAGATTTCAACTTCGTACTACGTTGGCTTTGCCTATATGATGATGCGTCGTTATGCTGATGCCATACGCACGTTCTCCGATATATTGCTGTATATACAGCGTACCAAGCAGCTGTACAGCACACGCTCGTATCAGAACGATCAGATTAACAAGCAAGCCGAACAAATGTATCATCTTTTGGCCATCTGTTTGGTATTGCATCCACAGTGCATCGATGAGTCCATACAGCAGGTGTTGCGCGACAAAAACTATACCGATGCTATGTTTAAAATGCAATGTGGTGATCTAGATGTCTTCAAGTCGTTCTTTATCTTTGCTTGCCCACGCTTCGTTAGCCCATGCCCTCCTGCTGCCGATGCACCATTGGAAGACTATGTCAAAGATCCCATGGAACATCAGTTGATGGTGTTCATGGATGAGGTGCGTCAGCAAAAGGATTTGCCTACTACACGCTCCTATCTGAAATTGTATACCACGCTGCCATTGGCCAAATTAGCATCATTCATCGATCCGAATGCCGGAGACGATGATGTTTCAAAGTTAATGATACGTCTGCTTTGCTTCAAGCATAAGATGCGTAATATGGTTTGGAGTAAGGGCTCGAGCGGTCTTGAGGGCACTTTCAAATCCGGTTCAGAGGTGCGTAGAAAAATTTAATTGCTGCTGTACATGTGTATTTAGTATACTAATGATTTGCGTTTCTCTTACAGCTTGACTTCTACATTGATGATGACATGATACACATTGCTGATACCAAGGTTTCGCATCGCTATGGTGACTTTTTCGTACGGAAAATACTTAAATTCAATGATCTAAATCGTAAACTGAAGAGCATCAACCTTTAACTTTATTTTGTATTGTATCAATCATATTTTCGTACATTTTAGATCACAAATCTTTTACGGGCTTTTTGAGTGTTAGTAATAAGAAAAATGCTGGCGATAATAAAAATTTTAGCGCTTGCGCATCAAAAAGGCCCAACAAAACAATTTATGTATTTCATATTTATATCGAATTCACTTTTCTGGTGTTCGTAATCTAACATGAGTTTTATACCAACCCATCCCCAACACTGTTCCGATTTACGAGTCGGAATAAATTAGGCGGAAGTGATTTTGATAAAATGGTTTGTTTTACACTTCCAGAAGCATATCGCGATTTGAATTCACTTGGCATTGAGAATATGTATTTCTCACTACTAATTCCAAGTGATATTGAATCGCGGTACGCTTCTGAAAGTTAACCAATCCACTTTATCGATATTACTTCCGAACAATTTATTCGGAAATGCCGGATTTTTGAGATTCAAAAATGAGAAACAGGCAAGCTGAAGAACAGATGTGCTTCGGAAACGGCTCGAAGTCGTTATACTACGCCCTACTGTCGGTGGTAGTTCCCACACTTACTTTACGAGAAGTTTCTTTTTTTATCGAATCGTTCGAAAAATCGTTATGGAGGGCTCTGTGGAGCCTTATATCGTTCAGGATCCTGCAATCTGTACAATATGCTCACTTTTAGGTGTAGATCATCCAAATCCAATGTCCACTTTAAGGTTGTAGAATAAAACTTTTTTATTCCATTTCATATCAACTGAAAATGATTGGTGGATGCTTTTTAACTCTGGTTACTCTATACTTCCGGACGGAGTACTACCGACCGCTTTGTAATTGTAATGCAAAAATGTTCTTATTTTCCAGTTTGAAGGCTCAAATATTTAATTTAGGATTGGCATTAAAAGACTTAAGCCCAGTTCTCACCTGACAAGAAAGACTTTACAAGTGAAAACTTTTTCTTTTCTGAAGCAATTCTTGTCAGGTGAGTACTGACTATAACAGTAAATATTTAGGTGCGTGTAAAGAGTATTTAAGTTTCCGTTCTACAGAAGTAAACGTTTTTGTCAATATCTATCTAACAAAGCTGCTGCTAAAGTAACGTGACTGGTTCCGAAATAGCTGGTCCAGTTTGATCTTGTAGAACCTCAAAACCAACGACTAAAAAAAATACATAAAAAAATTAAATGAAATTCATTTATCCCAGTAAGATTTTCAAAGACATTTTTGAGTGTTTTGTAATATTTTGATTTAACAATATTTTTACAATTCTAATTTATTTCATATGAACAGTATTTTTTTAAATTATTATATAGAAAAGTTATCATCGAGAAACTGCACTAGCATTAAAATGTAATTTGTTGTTGCTGCAATTTGATATTTAACGTTTTCCATAATGTTTGCTACGCTTTTTATAAGGAACCTTTCCAAGTTTGCTTGGGCAACTTTTCTACAAAAAGAAAACTTGGAACGTACTAAGATGTTTTATTTATTTATTTTTTTTTTGTTGCTTTTAATCTCATTCATTTTGCTCTAAACTAGTTAATGCATATAATATTAAGAAGTTTTCTCGCGTTTTTTTCCGATTTCACTTACAAACTAAATTTGTGTACAAAAATTATTTAATCAAAATTGCGTTGTGGACAATATTACACACTACTGGTGATTGTTTCCATGTTTTTAATATAGTATTTTAGAATCTTGTACATGCATTTTTTTGATTTTTTTTTTTTTTTGTTTTCTTTTGAGTAGCTTATGTGGCTTTCTATTTAATAATAATGCGCTGTTCAGAGGATCATATATAAATAAATGTATGTGACATTGATTCGTAATTTTAATAAATTTTCATTGAGTTTACTGTAATTTCTAGTGGAAATTTGTGAAGTTTTGACACTATTTTCAATGCAATATAAGAAATATGTCACATGGTATATATGATCGTCTGAACAGGGCATAAACGAATTGTGCGTATAAAATCGGAATTTCTTTGGTAATTAAAATAATGCGTAACTATATTAAAAAAACAAAAAGAAAAATAGTGAAACCAATGCTTAAATCGTATACAAAAAAAGCGACACACACACACAAAATACATTGAGAAGAAAGTTTAGTTAAATAATCGTGGTTGGCACAGAAATCTCTTTCGCCTCATAATCTGCAAATTTTATATATAAAACTAAGTTTTATGATTATAATTTGTATATTTTGAGCTGAGACAGTTTTCTGTACCACCGCCCCCGATATTGTAGTATAAAAAAATTAATATATATATATATGTAAAAAATTATATGCACAGATTATTTGTTTAAATACACACCAACATAAAACTAATATCTAAATTAAGAAAATCTCATGCTAAGCAGAATTTACAATGCCGTTGTACCATCCTCCTACACGTTAAACCCATTAATGAGGCGTTCGATGCCAACATTGGTGCTGACGCTGTTATTCAACGCTTACAGTACGCTGATTAACATCGATCAGATAAATATCCTTGTGATTTTGCAGTACAAAATCAATAAAAGCATTTATGGGTGCAATATCTTCCAGCGTTGTAATGTTCTTGCAGGACCAGAGAAAATTAGGACCAAAAACGATTGCCAAATTGGAGGATGTCATCTTATTGAGATCCTCGCATTCCATAACGCGTACCAGAAATTCAACAATGTACTTAAATAGTTCATAATTTTCTTCCGGCAGTTTTTCGCGTATCAGCTGTGTAACATTACGCGAGCGCTCCTCTTTGGGCCATTCTATAAGAATACAATACATAGATAAATAAATATGTAAATACATAAAATTAAAATATATTGATAAATATATTTCACATATTTTTGCTCAATGCGAAGGGAGAATAATAGCAACAAAATTGTTTAGCTGCATGTTTAGCCATGTTTGGAACTTAGCCACAAGCGCTCATCAGTATGATAATAATTATAATAATAATAATAATAAGGACGGACATTGGGTAGCATGCTACCAACAAGTGGCCCATTGACACCAGAACTAGTCCTGTTCCACAGCTGCAGACTTACGAGAACTGATAGAATGTTTTTTTTTTATAAGTATAATTGCTAGCACACAGTAAAAAACATGAACTGAGTTTATTAAATTCAGCGCATATTATTCTAAAGGGGTTAAACAGTGCAAAGTTAGAAATACAAATATTTAGTTTGAGAGGCACAAAAAATCTGTTCGGTCTCTGGGGAACATTAAATAAAATATTATTTAAGATGTAGGCAGAGATAGTTTCACCAGATATAACTTTATACAGAAACATAACACTTAACATTGAACGTCGGCTTTTTATCGAAGGTAAATCAAGTAGCTTAAGACGACTCGAATACGAGGGTAGACGATAAGAGGGATGCCAATTTAAGCTTCGTAAAGCAAAAATTAGGAAGTTTCTGCAACGATTCGATTTTTGTAGAATGCACTCCGTACTGAAGATTCCACACAGTACCACCATACTCAAAGATGGGCCGCACTAAAGCAGTGAACAACAACTTAGTTATGTAAGGGTCAACGAACTCCTTTGACCAGCTTTTAACAAAGCCCAGCATCGACGAGGCTTTATTAACCATAATATCTATATGGGCATTAAAGTTCAATTTAGGGTCCATTAATATACCAAGATCGTAGAACGTTTCGACTTTTTCAAGATATAAATACAATAAGACGATTGAATTGGGTTGCGTCTACGAAAAGACATACATTTACACTTTTTGTCATTCAAATAAAGTTTATTTGTGTTGCACCATACAACCATGCGATCCAAATCAACTTGTAGCAATAAGGATTGACCTTGTGCTTTGAAATGAAAGAAAAGTTTTACATCGTCCGCATACATTAAGATTTTCGCATTGAGAATGACAGACGGGACATCGTTTTGGAAACAGCATAAACAATGCTGAGCCCAAATGACTACCCTAAGGAACACCGGGAGATACGTTAATCAATTTAGAAGTTGCTGTAATAATTTTTTCGAACAATTTAGGGACCGCGGATAATTTTGCAATACCACGATAGTTACATATGTTCGATTTATCTCCTTTCTTATGAAGTGGAATGAATAAGCCATTTTTTAAGGACTGGTTAAATAAGAACGTAAAAGGCTGGCACAAAGTATTCGGACAAAGTTTCAATACAGAATTCGGGATGTTATCCTGACCGGATGAAAAATTTAGGTCGAGCAGTTTCATTTCACTCATTTTTATCTGTGAAAAAGCGATGTGTATCATATGAATTTCTATCTTCGCATTGAGAAAATTTATGACAAAAATATTGGCACATTAAATTTATATATACATTATACGTGGTGTGTTAAAAAAAAAAAGAGTTGACTTTATTTTTCTCGAAAAATATTTATTCATCAATATCTATTTTGTCCTCTTCAGTTATAATTCACACTCGCCAGCGCTTTTTCCAATCCTCGAAGCACATCTGATATGCGCTTTTTAGTATGGCCTAGAACTCTTCCAGTAAGTCCGTTCTTTATCTCTTAAATCGTAGCAAAATGCCTTCCTTTAATGGGTCTTTTCAGTTTTGAGAACAGAAAAACGTTGCACGGGAGCAAGACCAGTAAATACGGTGGCTGCGTCATGATTACAGTGTGGTTTTTTGGCTAGAAAATCACGAACAAGCAACGACGTGTCGCAGGTGCATTATCGTGATGCAAAAGCCAAGAATTGTTTTGCCACAAATCCAGGCGTTTTCTTCGTATTGCTTCACGTAAACACCGCATAACTTCAAGGTAATATTCCTTATTGACCGTATTAACTTCTGTCAAGATCTCACGAAGCACTTAATTTTATGTTTCACACAACATTTAATACAGATTTAATGCATTTTTTTTATATAAAAATCGCCAAAAAAAACGTCTAATCTTAATATCTGTCAAAAACAAACTAAAAATGCAAAACGGCTGATCATTTCCACCTTTTTTCTTTTAAATAAATAAAGTCACTTGAAAAGTCACCTATTGTTTTGTACACACCCCTCGTATAGGTCGCTAATTAAATTTACATCACAATATAAGATATTTTCTAAAGAGCAACTTACCCAAAAACTTTGTGATATCATCGTACAATTCAAATGTCAACAGCGGCTCAGCTAAATCACGCAGAAAACACTTCAGCAATCCAGCAATAACATGTACATTTATATTCTGCAGATCAACATCTTCGCCACGATTTACGCGCTCCTTGAGCGCCATTATATCTGCATGATTGCCGGAACGACGAAAAATTCCCTCTGTATCGATGACACCGGTTATGGATAGCGAATCTACACATTTGCGCACAATTGGCGGTATCGAATTCAAGCACGGACTGTGCTTCACTATGAATTTCAGTGGCACGCCAAATTGTGCCGTTGTTGGCATATCGTGCTGCGACTGCTGTCTGCCGCTTGTGCCCGACGCCGATGCGTTAAAGACATTAAAGCTACTTGATGACGTTGGATTTGTGGAATGTTTGCGGTTTAGTTTGTCATCAAAATCGGAAATGTTGTCGGGCAATTTTAGTTTGCTTAAGCCCAACGCTTGACGTAATTCATCCAAACTGGAGATGTAAACAAGTTTCTTACGGAATTTATCGCTTATGAAGGGACTAAAGAAATTCCATATGACGCGTATGAACCATGTCGGATGTACTACGTAAAGCGTTTTGAGATTTTTACGAAAATTACGATCAAGTTCTTTGTACGAATTCCAAAGAAACTGTGCCGATGGTTTGTTGTCCTCTTTAAGTCCTTGATGGAAATAAACAAGTATGTAATCGTTCTCTACGAATGGCTCGATCTCTTTGATAAGCTCACTGCAAAGCGTAAATAAAAAAAAAATGTGATAAGTTTATAAAATTAGTTTGAAACACGTAGTTATTTTAAGTATGTAATCTAATTTTAAGTATTTTTGGTAAGCACAGTGTAACGATTTTATTATGCCGAAACTTTCATTGAGAACTGAGCTCTTAGTCAGAAATGTCGGGCGTCAGTTTTAAGTGTGGAACAAGGAAATATGATTAGAGAAATATAGTTCCGTGCTTATTGTATTGTATTGTATTGTGTATTGTATTGTGTATGAATTGTGTAGATTAGGATTTTGTCCTAAATTGTACTACAAGAAGAAGCTATTTACCCAGAATCGATGAGACGAGCAGTTGAAAACATGGTTTGTGTTATACATTTATAAACCGCACTCGGGAGCAGCAATCATTGACACTGTTGCCGATACTCTTTCATGTTGTTTCATCCGGATCATAAATATTTGGTCCTCGTTCTGCGAGGCAGACAATACCTCGAGAGCTAGGTATTATGCTTGTGGACAGAGAGCGCCATCGCTTCTTCAAACAGATGTTTTCATTGGTCATCTCACGCTTAACCATTTGGACGCATTAATATAAGGAGTGCAACTCTAGCAAGGAACTTCAGCACTTTGCTTCCCAACTTTAAACGATTATTGTATTGCCAATAGTTTATTTGCGATGTACTGTCAGAGCACTCCATTTTATTGATAGAGAGAGCATTTCGCAACATTATGATATAGATATACCAATTTGCTATTTAATACCATTCACACATTGTGTGATATGGTATCAGTTAGACAGAAAGTTTGTAACGCATAAAAGGAGTCATAGTAAACCCAATAAATTACAACTATTCTTCATCAGTTCTACGAGACAAACCGAAAAGGACATCTAACCATATCTTGCCGCGACTTATTTTGTTTTTTGCAGTTAAATAAAGGATCCATATTAAGATAGCACGTCCACTTTTTAAAGTGCTACAAACCAAACCACTCAACTTTTAACTTTTTTATTGATATGGTGACTACTGATGGACGGACGCTTCTCAAAACTATCACTGGCTATGATATCCTTTAGCTTCTTATGGACGGACGAACTATAATGGCTATGATATCAAACCCTTACTTACCCCCCCCCCTTTATTATAGATAATATCATGTCAGTTCTTGTCAGTTTCTCAAATGATCACCTCTCATCTCGTACAGCAGTGCTAGTTCCTATAGTAATTTTTACTTTTCTTTTGATTCGTATATGTTAACTTAAATTTTAAAAGCAAATTTTAGACATGTTCGCCTAACTTTAAATATAGAAATCAAAAACTTACCGCACAAAACCATCTAGTTGCGATTTTTCAGGAAATCGTGAAGCGTATATGCCAAAAATATGTCGGCCCTGTTTATCGGTGCCTAGAAAATCGCAACGATTTTTAGGTGTGTGAAATACACTGGACTGCTCACGCAGTTGATCTTCGAAATCGTCTTCTAACGGATCAATAACTTCTTCGTCATCCAGTTCAGCATCTGTAATTTATGAATTACATTTTTAACAACATATTTGAGTCCATTTTTTAACTTAATACAAACCATCTGTCAGCACAAAATCAGCGACCATAACATCTTCTGTAAACAATTGAAAATTATGAAGTTTTTTGCATAGTCTATATTTGAAATTTACGCACTTTGCAACGGTCCTGTGTTCAATAGTTCTGTATCATCAAATTCCAGCTTCGGTTCAAAATCATGTAAATCCGAAAGACTAGGCTGTGGTTCTTCTGAATTTTCAACAATTGGATTTATTGCAGGTCCTTTTGGTTTTTGGTTGCGGTTGATTTTCATATTTTTTTTTTTTTTTTTTTGTAAGAGAAAAGTAAAGAAATTACATTAATTTCTTAGCTTTCCCAATTAAAGTTGGTAAAAATTTCACAAAATAAATCTTACAATTATGAATTCTTTTTTTGCTTAAGTATTTTGACGGCCTTAGGCAAGAGTTAGAGTACGGAATTCGACAATGATTGGGTGTAGAGAAATTTAATGGAGAGTTTCTTGATTATTATTTTTATCATCATTAGCAAAAATGTTTTATTTTTTTTTTTTTTAAGAACATATTAAAAATTGTACAAAAATTGAAGGCTAAGGCACACAACACAGCGAAATATTACAACAACAATCATGATAAGATATGCATTACTGAGGAAAAATATTATTATTTGTACAAATTGCAACAGAAAATATTGATATTATTTACAGATGTTTCGAAAAAAAGCAATATATTAATATTTCTGGTTTTTTTTAGGTTAGTTTCTACAACAATTCGAGGTTAGTTGAGCGAGCATTTTATGCGAAAATTCGAGCATTTCAGAATACATACTAGTTATTTATTATTTTTTTTTTGTTTTTTTTTTTTTTTTTTTATTAGTTTGGACATACGTAATTGTTTATGAAAAAAACGCAATCTATTTTGAGTTAAAGTTAGGATAAAGCAGCGTAGCAAGGGAAGTTCTATAAAGCTAACAATACACAGAATATGCATTTTGCAATATTACTAATTTTCTAAATAGCAAAGATAAGATAGATAGATCTTGATAACAAACCTGGTAAACGCGATGAGAAATGTGTATCCATGACCAACAATGGCGCAGTACTACTATATAAAACGGAGTTATGAAGCTTCCGACTTGAAGTGTAATCAATTTGTGTTGCCTTCTGAGCCCGCAGAAGTCTACTGAACAGCTTGTTTGGATATGTTCGCTCAGTTAAACTAAAAATCAAGAAAAAAAATATTTTTAAATAGGCAAAGTGATAACAGAATCTATATGTTTTTAAATAAAACAGTGTTTGCACGTTTGTGCACATTTATTTACGTCGTCAATAAAAAATAATGAGTAATATTTATGTAGACAAAAATTCTGTCATTGACACATTAAACGAGCTGAACACTAAAAGAGGAGAGGCTTTACTAAAAATTTTACATGAAACAATCGAAGAATGTTGGCTACAGATGCAATCATTCATTGCATTCGAGGTCCCCAGAATTTTAGAAATCTTAGAAAGTGCGAGTTTATATATTCTAGTATTCTAGTGCCAACTACTTCCGATTTTAGCTACCTTTTCAAAAATACAATGGTGTTTTTTGCACATAATTTTTCCTAGGACTGATCAAAATAACAGGAAAATGCAAAGACTATCTGTAAAATTTGTGCGTTTACATTATTATTTAGAAAGGAGTGGTCACAAAGAACCCAAGAACCATTATTTTTGCTACCGTAACAGGAGACAAGATCCTAGCAGAGATAAAGGACAACGTAGCATTAGTATTGAGTTACAAGAAGACAACGGTGTTGAATACTTCCCAACACATAGAATATTACTAGGAAGTTTTTCCTTGGAATAAAAAAATCTAAGTGCGTCTAAGTTAACAGAAATCAGCCCACTATAAGCTCGAAATCTCAAGAGCAGCTAAGAGATTTACAGAGTTTCGCAGCTCACAGAAAAGCTTTTAGCTCATATTCCCAGACCAAACAGATAATTCAAGCAGGTTTCTAGCTACATAGTAATGGGTATATCAAGATCATGCTAATGAATATAATAGATATAACTATTCAAACCAGACCATATAATATATTTTATATCAATGGAAATGCGCAGAGATAATTCCTATCCCTAAGCCTGGAAAACCTGAAAATGAGATGGTTTCATAGCGTCCCATTAGTTTGCTGACGGTTTTATCGAAAATATTGGAACGAATATTACTTTGGAGAGTACCCCTACAAATTGATCGAGACATACTTCAAAACCACCTGATTGGGTTCATAGAATTGAAAAGGAGGTAATCTGAGACTTCGAAGAGACTGAGTGCTGTCATAAAGCTCTCTTTTAAAAAATAAAAAAGTTTCTCTATGCATTGCAATAGCTATTTTTTCGATCATACCTTCTAGAGCAACGGTTCTATGGCTGATGTGGAGATGTTCACTCCCCTGTCAATAGGATACATTGTGGTGTACCACAAGGCCGTGTATTGGGCGAATTACAATTGCAGAAGCATTAATGTAAGAGATGCAACTTTCCAGCTACAAGGATAACCAAAGAAAATACAGAACTGGATGAATAAATGGAACATATTAGTTAATACCAAAAAATCAGGCACTCAATGCACAGTGGTGGACATTGTGTACCTAAGTCTAGTCAAGAAAACAAGGTTGTATAAAGCTATACTCAAGTCAGTATGGATATATGGCATACAGCTTTGGATAACGGCTTCTGCATGGAATATCAGCATACTACAACGGCATCAAAATCTCTTTTTGAAAAAATTTACTGGGATTCGTCAGTACGTAAGGAATAATTATATCTATGAATTCCTACAAATAATAACGATATTATGTAAAATAAGCAAGCAAGCTACATACAAAGACTCAACCAATATTCAAACAAACAAGCTATCAATCTTCTAGAATCTAGATACATCAACAGCATGGCGGCATCTAAAGCGAATTCACGGTCTGGATCTGCCTCTGCTCAGAAAGTAAATTCTTAATATTTTTTAAATACTACATCATCTGCTCAGAATGTAAATTCATAATATTTTTTAAATACTACATCATTTACAAGTTTTATTCTATAGTACAAAATAAATTTAACTTAAGTTCTTGACGTACTGAATGGAAATAAAATGGATTGAAAGAAAATCTCCAAATTGAATGCAAAAAACTAAATTTCATTAATGAAATGTGACGTTTTGAGGCGAAAGAGGTTTCTGTTTCAATTCCGATATATATATTTTTAATTCACATCAAAAATCTAGTCGATGTGGGAAATACTAACATCGGTTCACTGTGGAGGCTGATTTAAGTATAATCATAAATCGAAAATACATTATCTCAGAAAATTGGATTAGTTCTAAATTTCTACCGAAACTAGTACTCAGTTTCGTAAATGGAAAGCCATCGCGGGCTCTGTAATTGAGTCATTATTTTTAGGCTACTCTATGGAGTTTAAGAGTTTCTAAACAATTTTTTTTCACCTGAAGCTAGTTATGGATGGTTCTTAGATTAATTCTGAAAAAATATTTAAAAAAAAATTATGGTTTAGGTCTTTAGGATGGGCAGGAGCACAATAAATGCAGTGAGTGAAACGAAATGCATGTATGTACGAATGTTCATGGATTAGTATAAAATGCAAAGTTACCGTACAATGGCGGGTAGTTTTGCTAGTGTACTATTAAAACGAAACCCCACAATATTTTATTTGCACAGTTGATATACACATGTGTAAGAGTACGTACATACATATGCACATATACATAAATTACTTCATTTATTGTACATACTTGTGCTTTCCATGGCAATGAACATAACATTGAAGTTAACAAATGCTTATCAACAATTTCCGATATCCGAAATTACTTAAGTTTTTTTACGATGACGTCAGAGACAATTTAAAATTTTATACATATGCTATAGCACCTGCTCAATGGTGGTCAGTCTACACTGCTAGGCTGATTCATTTTAAAGTCAATGCTATCTAACGATACAACAAAAATTGATTAATTTATACAAAATGTTGTTGTTTTTGTTGTTTAACAACTAAATGAAAGACCTTGATTACGGATTTATGTGGGGGCTTGAACACGGCAGCCGCTAAACAGAACCAAGCGAAGCCAACTGCTGCCATAGTTAACTGTTTTTAGGTAAATAGGGCGACGCCCACACAAATCAATTTTATGTAAAATACATGCAAAATTAACAAAAAACATGCAAATTGAAATATAAATTCTATTTAAATTGTCTAAATAGATTTTCACAGAACAATTACTGCGCAATTCCCGATTTTACAGCAAGTTGAGCACCAAAAAAAAAATTTTTTTTTTACTCTTATCAGAACAGTATGAGAAAAAATTGGCACGGCGGCTGCAGGTCTAAAACAGTAGCAGCTGTATTGGCCTGGCCTACTTACCCCAGGTGTTTTACGTATACTACTGCTTGCACGGTGTTTTCGAGTACACGATTAGACAGTTAATTGTTAATAAATTTAAGCGTTTTACATGTTTTCGTTTTTTTTTTTTTGCTTTCGCTTCGTTGTGTTTACCACTAACAACAGCTAACTTAAATACACTGCCTGCTCGCTTGCACCTATCAGTTTACTGCGCGTTTGTATAGCAAATGCACTAAAGTATATGTGTGCAAGCGAAACAAATATATTGTAAAGCAATGTGAACGGTAGTTCATACAAGTGATGAAAGCCCACCTCAGTGTTGCTGCAGATTGAGCACTATATTATACGCGCAATAACTAAGTTCTTACTGCTAACTCCGATCAAGACTTGTTATATACCAATAAAAAAGGTCTTGAAACGAATATTCAGAAAAATTTAAAATCGGAACACAACGGTCCGAAATATAGGAGATTGATAATATACACCTCAAGTTATATTTTAACTCGTGCGGTTCTTTCATCCCAAACTTGTTTTTCTTTTATTACTTGCACCGAGACTAGTCCAATCAATTCCAATCAATGAAAGAAAAAAAAAACTTTCATCACCAAATTAATATGTGAAGTTTTGTTGCAAATAGGCTTTCGTCACTTAAGTCTTCAAGTTGTTTGATTTTTTGAGTGCCAATCACATAGAATGCTTTTTTTTTTGCAAAAGATGGCGTTATTGAAACAGCTGTTTTTTGTTTTGGTGTTACAACAGCGCGGCGACCAGAAAATGTCTAAATTATTACGCGTCTATGCTGCCGGTGCGTATTTAAGAGCACAAACGCGTAATTTTAGTTATGTTTGCATTACAACAAATACGCAAAAGCAACGGCAAGCGAGTGCACTGCCGCAAAAGCGTTTTGCATCAACGGAAGCTGCAGCGGTTGCATTAAACGCTGCAAATCCTGCCGCTGCTTTAGGCTTTTGGCAAACACTTTCTAATAGCACACCAGTCGCTTATATGCAGGATGCATTAGTCAATATACACGACTACAGCGGACTGCCGTGGTGGGCTTCCATAGTACTGTCCACGGTGCTCTTTCGCAGTGTTGTAACGTTGCCTTTAACAATTTATCAGCATAAAATTACCGCACGCGTTGAGAAGATTACGCTCGAAATGCCTCCAATAGTGGAGGAACTGAAGCGGGAAGCTGCCATCGCCAAGAAGAAGTTTCAATGGAGTGACAAGCAGACACAAATTGTCTACCGGCGTTCGGTATGCAATTTATTCATAACAAGCCTAAATTTTACTCTAATACGTTTTAATTTCAGATCAAAAAGCAATGGAGTAAGCTAGTTATACGTGACAATTGCCATCCAATGAAGACAATTATAGTGCTCTGGGGTCAAATACCACTCTGGATTTTTCAATCGGTGGCGCTACGTAATCTAGTTTATATGCTACCCGGTCCGACAACACTGCAGGCGCAGATTGTTGCAACCGAAATGACCATAGGCGGTTTCGGCTGGATACCAAATCTTTTTGAAGTAGATAGTTCCTATATATTACCAGTTGCACTGGGTATAATCAATCTGAGTATCATTGAGATTCAATCTATAACACGTACACGTGCTGCAACACGCATGCAAAATATTATAACAAATATTTTTCGCGGTTTTAGTTTGGTAATGGTACCAATAGCTTGTACGGTGCCTTCAGCGCTTTGCGTCTATTGGGTTGCCTCCAGTGGTTATGGTCTAGCGCAAAATCTTATGCTACTTTCGCCCGAAGTGCGACGTGCAGTTGGTATACCTAAGACAAAGTCTGAGTTGCAGCAGCCTTATGATCATATATGGCAGGCGATACAAGTACGCGCACGTTTAATTGAGGCTCCTCCGGTAGTCAAGACAGAAGTAAAGGCCTTAGAAACAATTGACAATGAGTCGAAGAAAAGACACGAAAAGCAGTTAAAATAGTGTATGTATGTATATAGTTATTATTAAGTAAAGTTTTAACAAATCGCAATAGTTGACAACAACAAAATAAAACGATTTTTTATACTTTTCTCACATAGTGTAAATAGTATATTAGTCATGAAGTTTGCAACAGTCAGAGACTATATTTTCCTAATCAGGTCGACAAGATCTAGTCATGTTCGTCTTTAAGTGACATGTATATAAATATGGGAACTAGTTTTAGTTCAATCTTACAAAAAAATCGGTGCCAGCATTCATTCAGAATCTCGAAGTCGGAATTCTTTTAGGGTTAACTATTATACAAACCCATTGCCCATTTTTGGTTTTCACTAGTAAAAACATTTTATTACAGCCATTATTAACTTGATATGTACGTTAGAAGCTTTTATAGACTTATCTAACATTCGTATAAATAAGCATGGCATGTCCACTATTTAGAGAGGCCCTACCGGCCATTTTAAAGTTAGTGGAGCCGGTTTGGATCGATGAAGGGAAAATCAGCTTAAGAACGTGCAGCTGCTCAATCAACTCCTACCATCCGGAGAGTAAAAACATTCTTTTCCGTGAACCTCCATAGTGTCTCCTGTAAAAGAACAAGGAATGTGTTTTAGATTGCGTAGCAGGCCTACCGTAAAACCTTTTAATGTATTGTACCGATCGATTCAATAAATTAGTTTTAACTGATTGACATTACATTCCAGTCAAACGCTGCAGTATTACAACTTGCATAGGTGACGAAAACGAGATTAACGGAAACGTTAAAATCTCCGGTTGATAGGAGACGACTGAAGAAGTTCTCATATTGACTTCTCCCTCCAACAATCTCAACCGACCTGAGTGCGTTGCGACGTATTATTATAGTAATTCGCAGTGGGACCGGACTTGGTCTTTGTGTCCTTACCGTAGTATAAAACCTACAACATCTCATTCTGTTTCACCATTCTATTGAAGACCATAAGGTCCTTTAATGTTTCCTCCCTATTAGCTGATACTGCCCCAGGAATTCATACCTTGTATAAACTAAGAATAGCAAACTTCCAATACATGTTCCGGGGACAATTCGTCCTCTAGACATAATCTACTCTCAATTCTTATGTAAATAGGTGTTTTTTGAGCTTGCGTTAATATATAGGTAATCTTCCAATCAAAGTCCAATTTCCAAATTAATATAGAACTTAATTTCATGACAAAATGAAAAATTGAAAGAGGTATTGAAATTTCACTAGAAGTCCTTAAATTAGTAATAAAAACTTCATGTACAGCCAAAATCTTATCACGAAATTGGCACCATAAATCGGAGGTCATATACAAGTATATGAAAGTATATTACCCAAATTTGTAAAAACTAGAGTAAAAGAACAGTTTTGAACGGTAAAATAGGACGAAAAATATTAACTGGGCTCTTTTCATACCATAGAATTTTTAAAACCGAACACGACTTATTTCTAAAAATTAAAAATTCATTTACATAATCAGCCGCCGAGAATCAGTTATCAGTATTTTAATTTTTTAGTGTTATTATTTAAAGAAAGATATTAATAAAAGTTTAATGCTGTTCAGAATTACTCAGCTATGTTGTGTTAAGGAAAACCCCAACAATAAATCAATTTCACTTGAGTCATAATTCTTCCAGCTCCTCTACTTAACTTAACTTAAGCAATGGACATACATACTTAACTAATTGTAGACATAACATAAATATGGAATATGCAAATAAATAGTACTAGAGAAAATATAAACAAACAATTATGATGCTACAAACGAAGGCACACCACACACACACACACACTCTCAATAGACAATCTATCTATAATTACGTAGTATAAAATGATAAGAATGCAAGCGCAGAGGTCTTCAGATTCGCTGCGGCGATAAGAATGCCAAAGGAACAACAACACATCAGCATCGTAATCCGTAGAGAGCAAGACGATCTATTTATTGGCATAATTTTTCTGGCGCTGCTGCTGCTGGCGGCGGGTAGGCAGAGATAAGAAGGCTGCTACGTTGTCGTTGTCGTCGGTGGTGGTTGCTGATCATTCAACGCGGCGCTTAATTGGAACCTAATTCGAGCAGCGACATTCAAAGCGTAAATAACGCTCGACGTGGCAAGTAGCGGGCGCACAAGCTCCCCAAGAAACGAATAAAACGTATTTATTTTTGAATTTTACTACTTAGTACGCGTTTTGAAGAAATCGTAATAAAAAAATTGTGCATATATAGACGATTTATATATATTGTGTATATAGCAAAATCGTACAAAGTGTTTAAAAATAATTAGTAATAAATTTCAAAACAAACACAAAGAAGCTACAATACTTACATACATGCTTACTAAATGCATTATAGTGCAGTGATTCTAAAATAGAAAAGTTTTCGAAAAGTGTTCGAAATATGGCTAAAGGATTTTTACAATTTGGAACATTGCTGCTGTTGTTGCTTGCTGTTGTTGAAGCAGTTAGTATTTCTTTTAAATTTTATAGTTTAAATATACCTACGAGTATATTATAAAAGCAAGGAAAAACGTTGACTTCGTTTAAACTGAAGCACCCTTACCCTTCACTCGATCTATATCAATTTTTAAATTTAAAAAACGAAAAATGTTTGTATTGTAAATGAAAATAAGAAGAAAATAAGGTTTCGGTTATGACCGCTTATCTCAGGATATTGACATTGCTATGTAATAGATAATCTAATAACATCTGATGAAAAACTTAACGGAAATTGTGATTTAAACGAACCTCGCTTGAGCTATTGTGAAATCAATCTTTTCTCATGATGATGGACTGACATGCATAAATGTTGGTACACTTGTCAGACATTCTGATTCTTGAGATGGTAAAGGAGTTAGCTTTCAAAATTTTAATGAAAGCCTACGGAGAGTCGACAATGCCATCTATTCACCTCTTCGACTGAAAATTTTCAGGAAGATATCAGCCAATCTGGTTGTTTCGTTTGGATCGATGCAGTGCAATATGTACAATATTTTGGGTATGATACGCTTTTTAACGCGACTTGTGCGGAGATTGCATAATATCACCATCCTGAACGCTAAAAACAATGTTAATGTCATTCCAAAGGCTTCGTTTAATCTGTCATGGTTTCGTGTGACTTTTTCTACAACACGACTCAAGTTAGCACTCTGCGGAAAGCGGTTTGACCCGATTGGGTAGAAAAAAGAAAATTCCTTGATGACACTGAAAGTTTTTCCAAAAATCGACCTATGCATAATGTTTCGAAAAATGGAAACTAGTTTGAATTACTTTGAAGTAGACAAATTTAAATATCAAAGAATAATTAAACCGTTTTCTTTTTATTGACAAATTCGTGGTATTTTTTTTATCAAAAGGTATATCTGCTATATAGAGCCGGTATAGTATCTCAATCTCGATTAGTATTGAATAATTTATGGGAATTTTTTATTAGTAGCATCCATACAAAAATTTGAAGTTTTACGGACACGAAAATTTTGATGCTCTTTTTGCTTGCACACAAAAAAAAAAGTTCTGAGTTTCGAAATTTTGAAAACTGTGCGAATTAAAAGTATAGACATCCAGACAAAAATCGAGTTCATCAAGAATATAGTATTTACTTTATGAGATCTATGATTTTTGTCAAACTTTTTAACACTTTACCACACTATGTATGAAGGGTATATAAAAGTTTTTGTTACTTCGTTTTTAAGATGCGTCAGATTACTCAGAAAAAGAAAGAAAAATCTGCTCTAGCTCTCGGTTCCTTATTTATTTAATTGCTCATAATTAAAACTCATTTATTATTTGAGTTGTTTAATGTGCTATACGTACAATCGGGGAAAATACGTTGTACAAATATTATGAAAAATTCGTATTTAATTGAAATAACCTAACAAAAATATAAATAATAATTAGATTTATTTACGCGCAATTTCTAGGAAATCAGACATACATAATTACAATAATAATTGTATAATATTCAACAGATACATGATCCAGCATACACGGGCATTAAAACGCGCTCTTATCAGCGTGATCCATTAATCGCTCAGGCATTCGAACAGCATCAACAACAACCACAGCAGCAGGAGGAGGAGTTATCATATAACCTCCAATATCAACCAGAACAGCAGAGACAGGGGCACTATGCCGCTGCAAATGCAGGGTTATCACCAAACGCACACGGTAGCAGCTACGACTACAATTCCAATGTTAGAAATCAAGATCAGGTACAACCGATCTATGAACGTTCCAGCGCTAGCAATTGGCATGATGCAGAGAACGCCATAACGGAATATTATACAGGATGTCCGCCAGAACATACAGGACCACTGCCATATGCCTATGATTGTCGACGTTTTGTAAATTGTTTCAAGGGACGTGCACATATACAAAGTTGTGGTTCGGGTACTGTATTTAATCCACAAACGCTTGAATGTGATCGTCCCGATAAGGTGTTATGTGGTGCTAATGCAGCATTGCGACAAGGAAATAGACACGAACCACCGCGTGCTGGACGTTTACTAAATGTTGAGCCACGTTGCACGCCAGGATTAACAGGTTTACAGCCGCATCCTACAGATTGTACAAAATTTCTGAATTGTGCTAATGGACAAACCTTTGTACAAGATTGTGCACCGGGCACAGCGTATAGCATTACTCAAATGGGCTGTGATTACAAGCAGAAGGTGGACTGTGGCGATCGACAATTTGGTGTGGCAGCAATACCACCGGTTTATGGTGAGTATTAATATTTGTAGCAAATGAACTACGCTAAAATCTTGCACATATGTAAAACGCTTACTAAAACCCCTGGTTGCGCCTTTAAGTCAATAACGCCGTAACTACACAATCCAGTGTTATTAGCTGTCCAACTGGCATTACTGGTCTTCATGCGCATCCTTATGATCCTCGCAAGTATTTGAATTGTGCGCGTAAATCGCCAACGATTGAGAATTGCGCTGTTGGCAGCACTTTCGATAGCAACAATTTGGTATGTGTTTTTACAGCTCAAGATTCCTCCTATGCATACACGCAAAACAAACAAAATTTGATGTCCTGTAAGTTGTTGCACCTTATACTTTAACAATTTTTTTTTTTTTTTTTTTTGCTACTCATTTGCTTTACTTGCACATATTGGCTTTATAAATAGCACCAGTCTACAGCCAAAATGTATATTCGATGGCATACTACGTTTCTAATAGATCTTGATCTGAACTCGAAAATAGCACAAAAAATAATTTTAATGGATACAATTTCGCGGTGTCAATTTTTGAATTTTTTTTTAGAAACTATTTTAGCTATATCTCAAAGCTATGTTGCAAAGAAAGATTCCTTTCATCGTACGAAACTTCAAATCTGACCTTGCCAGTTGCTTTTGACAACACATCCCATCAGGATGGTGCTTGAGCACCTTGCAATAAAGGGGTAGTAGTAGACTCTGACCTTGCCAGTTGGCTGGCACATCTACTGTATACTCGGAAGGTGATAACCGACTTATCCAATAATAGTATCAGCGTCAAAACATCAAAGGGCTGCCCACAGGGAAGTGGTACTATCTTCACTCCTGTCGAGCCTGTTTGTTGAGTAGCTACTAAGGTGAAAATTCAAAATCAACAGAAAAGTCTAATTTTAGTACTATTTTTGAAAAATTATAATTTTGGAATTTATCCATTTTGTTCGTATGTATCTCATTTTCTTTGAAAAAGTTCATTCTTTATGGAAAAACTAGAAAATTGGGCAAACCTAACCGATTTCTATTTTTCTCTATTTTAAAACTAAGTTTATTGCACCCAATTTTGATTAAAAATATCAAAACAAGTTATTTAAAAAAATTTTTTGGCTTATAACTTTCAAACTATTCAACCGATTTTGAAAAGCTGTAAAGACGTAGCTGGTCGAGAATATGCTTAAAATATGTTTCTTTCAAACATTTTGTGACGCTCTTTTCAAGTTCAGCAAACGAAAAATAGTGTACAAAAATATGTCATCGAATGCACTTTTTGGCTGTAGACTAGTGTAATTAATTGGCTTTAACATTTTGTATGCTTTATACCATTTGCCTGACGCTTTTAGCTATAAACTTAGTTAATTTTACTTTAGTAGTTTTAATTCTAATTCAAAATTCTACTTTTTCAATCAGCCGAAAAACACGACTCGGATATACTCTGTCCCTCTGACATTAAAGGTCTCTTTGCGCATCCCTTTGATAATACCAAGTTTTTTAATTGCAAATATGGCAAAATTGCCGTACAAAGTTGTATTACAGCACATGTTTTTAGCATTTCAAAGGGTTATTGTGTACCAAAAACTACATTAATCTATACGGATTATGTGCAATATATTGTCTCGGAAGTGAGCCATGAATATTGTAAGTGATAATACGAGTGTAAAGCAAAACCTTTACTGATTCTAATTCACTGCTACAGCGCTCATGTTAACCAACTGTCCACCGGGCACCGATGGACATCATTTCTATCCATATGATGCGTTAAAATATATAAGCTGTCAAGCTGGCAAAATGTCTATACTTACTTGTGCTCAAAATTTTGTCTATAGTATTTCCAATAACGCTTGTCGTACCATTAATTCAGTCAACCGTAGTGATCGTGTAAAATTCCATTGGGAAGTTTTACAACCATTGGATTGGAGTATTTATAATAGTTATAGTGGAAGTAAGTTTTTGTTATTCTGATAAAATAAAACAAAGGGTTAAAAAAATTAATTTTGCTGCACAGCGCAAACTTTACAATCGACGCTGACACAATGTCCACCTGGTACAAACGGACTTTATCCATATTCCTTTCATGGCGCAAAATATATACTCTGTCAGAATGGTTTGCTACAGATAGAAACTTGTGCTTCGGGTAAGGTTTTTAGTCTCTCCAAAAAGCAGTGTGTATTGCGTGCCGATATATTGGAAAATGATTTCATTTGGCTACAGAGTTCCTCTACTGCTGAAAGCGTTGAAACGTGTAAGTTACAAAATTGTTCTACATCTCAAATTGGCATTTTTCATAATTACGGGTTTCATGGCTTTCTTGCATGTACTACGCTTTACAAACATACAGTTTTAAGTTTTATGGAAACTTTATATTAAATGCATACCAAATGCAACTTCTACAGATAACTATATGGCAGATTTGACGACCATAACCTGTCCACCAAATATGCATGGCTTTTACTTGCATCCTTTTGATTGTACAAAGTATATAAATTGTCGTGCGGAACAAACGCTGTTTGAAGGTTGCATTGCGGGCAGTGTCTTCAGCATTTCGAAGCGGAAATGTATAACTACAGATCAAGTGGAGGCATACGATCGTGTAGAGTATCTAAGCGTTGCAAAACACGAATTCTTCGATGAGAGTCGTCAACAGATTGGCAATGAACAGGCTTCCGGCGAGATAGTAACTTGTGTACCGGGCGCTATTGGTCTACAACCACATCCACATGATTGTACACGATTTCTGAACTGTGCTAATGGTCAGACTTTTGTACAAAGTTGTGGTCCAGGCACAGCGTGGAGCATAGAGCTTGAAGTTTGTGATTTTATGCACAAAGTCGATTGTAGCACGCGCACAGAAGGCGGTTTAAGGAATGTTGGAGTTCATACGCAAGCACAACAAATTAAATGTCCCACGAACGTTTATGGTCTCTATGCGCATCCTTTTGATAACACCAAATTTGTGCGTTGTGAAGCTGGTTATACCAATATACAGAGTTGTTGTCAGAATAATGTATTTAGCATTTCACGTAGCTATTGTCTGCCACAGCTACAGGTGCCGTCAAATGATCGTGTCAGTTATTTAAGTACTACTACTACTACTGCTTTTAGTGAGTGCTTTAAAGTTAAAAAAAAAAACCAACAAAATCACTACCATACTTTACAAATATTACAGCTAGCAACTATCTTGTTTGTCCCAAGGAGTTTAGAGGCGCTTATTTTTATCCTTTCGATTGTACTAAATATATTAGCTGCGAGGGCCAAGGCATGACTGAGCTTAAGCTATGTGCAGCTGATACACATTTCAGCATATCGCATGGTGCTTGTCTGTCTGCAGCTGAGGTTGAACGCGCCGATCGTGCTTATTCCTTGTTGGAGCTGCAGAACTACTATGATTGGATACAATACTACGGAAATCAGCAGTCTAGCAGTGGTAGTTTTTATGAAATACACTAGTTTACATAAAAAAAATAGATACCTTCTCTTACACTTTTTTAGAGTAATTTGAGTGCGTTGAACACGAAAAACATATTGATTATGTCCTCAACATTTATGGACAAGGGTATAATAAGTGTGTGCGAATGTATGTAACAGGCAGAAGAAGGCGAGGTAGATTTCATATAGTATATTAATTGTTGATCAGCATCGGAAACATCGATTCATGTCCGTCTGTCCGTCCGTCTGGATGCATGATACAACAGATCTCCGGAACTATAAGAGCTAGAGACTTCAAACTTGAACCTTGACCATACACAGATATCTTATATTAAATTTTGTGGATGCCAAGTGATCAACGCCTACCACGCCCATAATACGGCCATTGGTTACACGAAATTTTAACTTTCATCAGCTGTAACTCAGTCAGTTTTCATAGAAATGAGTTGGATGCCGTTAGACGGATAGTTTAATCACTTTTCTAAATCTATATATCATTCATTCTGGGCACTGTTTTAAGTAAAATCATTCAAATATACCGTTATCTAGGTAAATGACCCAAAAGAATGGTTTCTGTGTTCAGCGATTCCAATTTACCATAAAAAAAGAGTAAACGAATGTGACTATCGTTCAAAAATATAAAATTTGTAAACTAGTTTATTCATTAAACCATACTTTTTGATTCCTGACTCTATACTTGTTCTTAGTCAACATACGCTGTCCTGCTGGCATGCTTGGTTTGTATCAGCATCCTTTTGATGATACAAAATTTCTCAATTGTGGTCAATCGGCTGCGCAAATTTTTGATTGTCCAGCCCAGAACATATTCAGTGTATCCCGACGTCTTTGTTTACGGCTACACGAAGTAGCCGAGTATGATCGTAGCACCTACAAAGGAAGCTATGCAGTACAACGCGAAGGCAAACAGTATTCAGGTAGTTGTTTGTATTAAAGACCACTCCACTCTCACGTTCGACTTATGTAATAATTTTCGTTAGCTACACAAACTACGTCTAGCAGTGAACAAGTAACATGTCCTATGGCTGCTTCAGGACTTCATCCACATCCGCATGATTGCACAAAATTCCTTAATTGTGCCAATGGTAAAACATATGTACAGGAATGTGGTCCTGGCACAGCCTGGCAAATTACATTGGAAGTTTGTGATTTCGTGGCAAAGGTCGATTGTAGCGGACGCGAAGGCAATGCGCACAGTGAGTGCGGATTAAAGAGAAGCTAACTAAAAATTTACACTTTTAAATTGAGCATAAGAACTATTAATTCCGTGCTTATGAATATTTTTTTTCAGACAATCGCGAATCGAAAGCAAATAGAAACAATGGCTATACTACGACAACCGATCAATCTGCCTACCGTGATCGTTGGAGCAACATGAACATGAATCGTCCAACAGGCATTGGCTACGAACAACAAGCAAATAATCTAGGTGGCTCCAGCACTTCAGCTACGCCCAGCTGGTCGGGACACGGTACTTCAGTGGACCAAGCCACACCAACACAGAGCGTACTTTATGTCGCCGGTTCATTGGCGCCCAATCGTAATTATCAGCCATCGTACCACACACCTCTGGCGCCGTTAATGCCGCATACACATACAGCTGACGCATTAGCAACTACGACGACAACTAACTATTATTATGCACAACCAGTTAACTCACATGAAGACAACTCCTATGAAGCTGTACCAAATTGGCAGCGTCAGAATCACAGTCGAGAAATCAACTATGGTCCAGTTAGTTCGAATGGTTGGCGTCCTATAAACAGACCGAAATACAGCGATTCACATGCACAAAATCCTAGTAGACCTAATCCTGCAGCTAGTTCATATCCCAATACACAATTCATGCCACCATATGCAAATGATTTGGGACAAAGACCATTCGATGAAAGTGCCACGTATCCACATAGCGAAGTGACAAAAATTAATTTAGATGATTTACCTACAGATCGTCAATTTGTGCTTGATCAGACTGCCAGTGGTTCTGATTATACACCTCATAGTTTACGTCCTGATGCTTCCAATCTTTTTGGCGGTCTGCAGCCACCGCAGCAAGAACAGCACTATAAACCCGAAACGCCTAAACCTAATGCAACATATAATCCCTATCCAAACCACAGACCAACTTATGGAGAACCGCAAACACCAACATATTTGCAACAGAGACCCACTCCCACGCCCAGTTATATGCCACCCAGTAATGTATTGCCACCACCCTTCAAAACCACAACTCCTTCCAGTGTACGCACCTATCAAATCTATCCACCTGTTGCAAATACAACCGCCCCAAAAACTCCACAATACCCACACTATAGTCCTTCATATTCAGGTGTTGCACATGCACACAATTCCACTTGGTTAGGTAAAAAGTTGCCGGTGGATACACAACAGCCACTCAATTCCCAAGAAGAATTGGATACACAATTCGAATATGATGATGAGGATGATGATGTTGTAGATGGTTTCAAGACGAAACAATTAGCTGCTAGCAGCTCAACCACAACTGAACGTCGTGGCTATGCGCCACCACCATATAATCGTGAATTTTATAGCACACCCAAGACAACAACAACAGAAAATTCTAACGATGAAACATCTCAGTTGCCCATAAGTGAAGCTATACGCATGTTACTTAAGCCCTATTTTAATCGTAGTGGCACTGTAGATGATACGGATGCCGCACGTGCTGAATCTCATATAATGTCCTTAATGCATCAACCAACAACTACGACATCGACTTCGACTACACCCAAACCCAGACGAACAACTACAAAACAATCGAAACCACAGCAGCAGCAAACCGAAGATGACGTCGAGCTTATTTTTGCAGGTGAACAGGAAACCCTGATAACCACACTCACAGTACCGACAGCAACCGCTGACAATAGACCAAACGTGAAGACAGATTTTCACTTGAATCATGGCAAACCGGACGCCACGAATGACAACCACCATCACAGCAACAACAACAATTGGCAACACAGTCGCGCTTATCATGCAAGACATCCAAATTTTCCAAATCCTTTCGTTGACTCAACTACTGCAAATGACGGTGATTCCACAAGTAATCAGCACCATCACAATCATAATCATCACAGTCGCCAACATCCTGAAATGCCCAATCCTTTTGAACATGGTGCCCACACAGCGCATCATCAACATACTCCTGAATTTCATCAGCGACATCCACATTTACCGAATCCATTCGAAAGACGCACAGCTGTCGATGAAACCGCTGACACTGAGCATGATGATGAGCAATTACCACATTCAAGAGCCGAGTCTACTACGCCCAGAGGTGCAACTAATGATGTGTACAATTATAGACGCATAAACCTAAGAAGTGGTTTCGATGCGGAGACGGGTGCTAAAGTCTGTGAATACGATTGCGGCAATGGCATGTGTCTCAAAGAGATTGAGGTGAGGCAGCTTACTATGATGGAAAGTGTTCCAATGTTTATGTGTTCTTACAGGTCTGTGATGGTGTTAAAAACTGCGCAAATCGTAAGGATGAAAGTCAGTGTGAACATTTAGGCTATGAGGTACGCCTGACTGGTGGCGATAGTACCAATATGGGACGCATTGAAGTGAAGAGTGCGTAGCTTAAACTAGACTTGTACTATTTTCTAAAGTTAACCAACGCATTTTTTCACTCATTTCTCAACAGTACTCGGCAAATGGGGTTATGTCTGTGATGATAAGTTTGGCCTACGGGATGCTGATGTTGTCTGCAAGGAGCTGGGCTTCAAGCTTGGTGCCAGCGAGGTGCGTGGTAACTCCTACTATGCACCCTCCGAGTTAAACTTCTCATATGCTATGGATGAAGTTGAATGCCATGGTAATGAAACAAAGCTGAAAGACTGCGACTTCAAAGGCTGGGGCGTACACAATTGTGGACCCGATGAAGTAGTGGGCGTGGTTTGCAAAGTACCATTGCTAAAATGTCCAAATAACTACTGGCTCTGTAGCACATCGAAGGAGTGCATACCGCCTGCATTTGTTTGTGATAATACTGAAGATTGCGCAGATAAATCAGATGAAAGTGAAGCAGTGTGTAATGTGTGTAAAAATATTGAAAAATAAAACCCTTCAAAAGTGATGCTAATATAAAATTTCTAACCTAGTCACCCATTGAATATAGACTGGAAGGTGGACGCAGCGCTATCGAAGGTCGTTTGGAGGTAAAGTATCGCGGCGAATGGGGCACCATATGTGATGATGACTTTAGCATGAAGGAGGCACAAGTGGCTTGCAATACAATGGGCTACTATGGCAGACCGGTTAGCGATTTTAATTAAAGATTCTATCGAATTCCTTTTATAAAATGTATATTTTTTTAGCAAATCGAAAAGAACATTTACGGCCTGGCACATGGTCCCATCTGGCTAGATCAGGTCGCATGCTTCGGCAACGAAACTTCAATTGATAAATGCAGTCATTGGGCTTGGGGTGAACACAATTGTAATCACACTGAAGATGTTGCTCTACGTTGCACTGCTGGACCACCTCCACGTCGCAACACTGCATTGCACACTGGCAGCGATTTTCACGATCAACAAGAATCGCAGAACGACATGGAAGATATTGGACTATATGCTGGCCAATGGGAACGTTCCAGCAAATTGTTAACAAATCAGCGGCGTTGCGGTCATTTCAAGGATGATGTGGAGGATGAATATGCACATCCGGAGCAACGTGTCGTCAATGGCACCATAGCAAAACGTGGTCGCCATCCCTGGCAGGCAACAATACGTACACGTGGACGAGGCGGCATCTCTTCGCATTGGTGTGGCGCTGTTTTAATTTCTAAACGTCATCTTCTGACTGCGGCGCATTGTTTGGCTGGCTATGCAAAGGGTGCCTATTTTGTACGCATGGGCGATCATTATGCCAATATTGCTGAAGCATCAGAGGTGGATTCATACATTGAGAATTGGTATGTACACGAGAAATTTCGCGACAAGACGCATATGAACAATGATATTGCATTGGTGGTGCTGAAGAATCCGGTGCGTTTCAATGATTATGTGCAGCCAATTTGTCTACCAGAGAAAGGTACCGCACTCGTGGATAATCGTGTATGCACCATCTCCGGCTGGGGTTCAATTAAGTCGGGCGTATCTAGTAAGTGTAAAATTTGCATATTATACGTTGAAACTTTTAATACTTACATATTTATATCAAGCTCCTTCGAATATTCTGCGCTCTGCACAACTGCCCATATTGCCTAATGCTGTGTGCACGGAGGGACATGTCTATGGATCCGCCATAACGGATGGCATGTTCTGTGCAGGCTCAATGGATGAAAGCGTTGATGCTTGCGATGGTGATTCTGGTGGTCCACTTGTATGCTCAGATGATGGTGAATTGAAAATTGTGCGCAGAATTTTTGAAATATTAAATAACTTTTTCTTGCGTATTTTTTGCAGATGGCGAAACACTTTACGGCATTATATCCTGGGGTCAGCACTGCGGATATATCAATAAACCTGGGGTCTATGTGCGTGTTGAAAAGTATATAGATTGGATTTATGAAAAAATTAATATCTCTATGCAACAACCAGGACATTAAGCTAAAATTTTAACTATCGGAAATATTACGAATTTTTTATTTTTATTTTTCTTGAATTTGTTTTTTTTATAAAATATGTACATAGTTATATAAATTGTGGAAATAAATTATTAGTTTTTATTATACATTAGTTTACCTTCTGTTCGAACCACAAAATCTTGAAGACTATAAAATATAGAGACTTCAAGCTTGGATACTTCTACACTGCCATTCCATCTTCAGCTAAAGTGTATTAAATGAACGTGCTAACCACACTACAAAGGGTAACTTCAGTCAGGGTATCCTCACAAGCACTTTTTTGACATTCTTTTCATTTTCTTGGTGATATCTTCTCCTGTCTTTTTTAAAGTCTTCAAATTTTCGTTGCTCCGTTTAATTGCAACAGATCCAAATTTTGTTGTTCATATTTTGAAGTTTTGTGATAAAAGATCTTTTTTACGAATAGAAAGTATAATTTCCTCAAATCGACCAAAAAGGTATTCAAAATTGATTGTAAAAATCTAAGATCTATATTTTTATATATTCATGATTGTAGTCTAAAATACATATTTTAACTTTTTCGATTGTGTACTGTGGAATCTTAGAGAATTTGCATCCATCATACCAATCAGCGATAATGCCTTCGTACCAAAATATTACATAACGATTTTAAATTTTTGCGGCATATGCCAATCGGACAATGAGGAGTTGTAGCTGTGAGCAAATAAATGAAAACATGTTGACATGAACATGATTCTTAAGAAAGAAAAAAATAGATCACATTCTTGGAATCTACGCTCCGAAAATCTATACTCCATGCCCCGGTTTCCGAATCCGAATAAATTGTTCGGAAGTTATTTCGATGCTCGAATGATCCTTTTTTCACGATTAGAAGATTTAGGCTTTTTGAATTTACCAGATCTTAAGAATATGATTCACGAAATTCTTCTGATCATGAAAAACGAACCACGTTATCGAAATCACTTCCGAACAATTTGTTCGGATTCGAAGACCGGAACATGAGAAACCAGCTCTTTTTGGTGTAATCTAGTGAAATCGTAATTATCCATCCAGGGTCTCTGAAATGCCCTCATTTAAAATATTATTGGGACCATGAATTAATAATGAGCGTTCGTAGATATTATTGGGACCATGAATTAATAATGAGCGTTCACACAAGAGCCCGCCACTAGTATATGAACCAATATTCGAGTTTCCAATTTCTTGCCGCTAAAACCTATGAAACGATCACGGGGGAACGCTATCGGACTCAACTTATGCGTTTGAGCCGCGAACTAAAGCAAAAACGGCTGGAATACGAAGAAAGGCGCGACAAAGTGATTTTGCAGCATTACAACGCAGGGCCACATGTTGCAGAGCTGGTCAAGACCTACCTGGAAACGGTGAAATGGCAAGACCTACCCCACCCGCCATATTCTCCAGACATTGCTCCTTCCGACAACTACTTGTTACGGTCGATGACACACGGTCTGTCCTAGCAGAAGTTCACTTCATATGCAATGCAAAAAATGGGTCGATGATTGGATTACCTCAAAAGACGAGTCGTTCATCCGAGCTGGTCTCCGGAAATTGCCAGAAAGATGGGAAAATTTGTGGCCAGCGATGGACAATACTTTGAATAATATATGTGTAACCATTTTTGCACAACAAATTCGTACATTTCGAAGGAAAAAAAGCTCATTATTAATTCAATGTCCCAATAAGTACGTCTTTATGCATAATGTTGCAATTTTCTTTCGAATGGAAGACAAGTGTTTTAGATATATTTAAACGGTCCCTATTACACAGATTGAATTGATAATGATATCCATGTGTGTAAGAGGAAGAAAGTTTTCTAAATCCAACATTTCATCATCCTGAAACTATTTTGTTCTAATTTTTAGCCGTCAGCAAAAGCAGGGTTATTACAGACTTTTTGAACTACTCTCGTAATATAACTTACAAGAACATAAACGATTCGGCATTTTTCTTTGCTTGTGTGAATCAATTAAGCTAAAAACTCACTCAATTCCAAAACCCAACGAAAGCTTCACACAATCCCTCGCATTCCTATCCTAATTGATGGTCAACTCGAGAGCACAACACTTTGATCTGCTCAATTTATTTATGTAGATACAATATAAACGCTTTAAAAAGCGCGCAGTTGGCATTTCACTCGAATATTATATGGTGCGGGCGTTCGAAAACGGCAATATTCGGAGCAATGGAGAATAATGGACCAACAAAATGCTACAATTAAGTAAATTAATGTATTACGTATGCGCTTGAATCGTTTGTTGTTATTGTATTTGAAGACGCCATGCGTGAAGCGTACTTTATTAATTTTCTTCTTTTTTTTCGTCCATATAACTCAATGCGAAACGCTACGCATCAAACTGAGTAGAACATCATGCCACCGATTCTCAAAATCGCTCAATTTCTGTACATCGCCCCGACATTGGTTTGTAACCGGTGCAAACAATTGGCTTTGGATCAACCGAACCGTACCGAACAGTAGAGCTGGCGAGTATCTGCTGCAGTTCGCATAATTTGCTCAGCTCAGTACAGCTTGACTCAATTTATATTTAACTCCGTGCTCAGTCACTCAGTTTATGTTTTTGCTTTAGATTCCGGGCTTATTCGATCTGTCGCGGTGCGAGTTAGTTTTGATTATCATCTCGTTCCGTCGTGTCGTGTCAATAAACGCACTCTCGACAATTATCATATATACGCGAGCAGCTCATTTTGCACTACTAAAGTGATAACAATTGTACCCTATACAACCGACATTGACATCGTTTTCTGCGAAAGAAATGTTCTCGAAAATGTTTTTACTTTTGTTTATCTGCATATTTTATGCGCGAAATAGTATGGCAGCAAATAATCCACAGCTACAGAGCTACTACGATGACAATGGTGTCTCAAGTACGGAACGTAATCATTACTCGATGATTTGTATGGATATAAAACCGCAACATTCAGTTGATATTAATCAGGTGTGTTAAATATGAATATTATGGACTGAGGAAGCTACGTACTATGTCTATAAACACCGGAAGTATGCTTAATGATATAGAAAATAGCTTCGCTGTTATCGTATTTGATAGATTCTATTAAAAGACCCCAATTTAAAAAAAATTCTCTTTATCATTGAAAAACAAAGAATCAAAATGATCCTTCAGAACACAAATTTAAATTCCTATTTCGGCAAAAAGTTTTCATTGTTTACCACCTACAAGTGTGTACAGTACAATCTCACTAATCTGGAAACAAATAGTTACAATTGTTTTTTCAGTTACTTCTTCAAACGAAAGTGTAGATAAAACAAGGAAAAAGATTACCCTTACAATATTCTTTTTGTGCAGTTTTACAGATCCATTTTCAAGTTCTTTATAATATGATATTTGTTTTATAAGTTTCCATATAAACCACTTTTTCATCAGCTTAATTAACACTACTGTCAGATTCAACAGATACGTTTCAAAGTCAGGTGTGTTCCAAAAGTGGCATTTACTGTTGGCGCCACCTATATACGATTGAATCGGTGTGTTGGAAAGTTACATGTTTTTTCAACTGCCAGTTAAAATTTTCATGACATTTGTTCCACTGGAAGCGGTGTTATTGGATCTGAAGTGACAGTATTTTCGTGTTTTCGGTACAAAAATCAACATCGAACAAAGCGAAAATATTAAGTTTTGTTTTGAACTTAGTAATTTTTTTACCGAAATGCTTCAATTGATGAACTAAGTTTGTGGTCATGATTGTTTATTCCGTGCCAGAGTTCATGAATGGTATACGCGATTAAATAACGAGTGGGTGTGCATGGATTTTACCGAAGTTCCTGAGTAAACATGACTTTTCATCTCATTTTTCTACACTTGTTACTGAATTTTTGACTAAAATCACATTTGTAACCATTAACTACTTTCCGTATTCGACTGATTTGGCACCGGTCGACTTTTACCTTATGGGAAAAATGCGTTTGCCGATGAAAGAGTTGTGTTTTGTGGACGTAGTAGCCATCCAAAAACTATGTACCTTTATACTGATGGACATACCTTCAATAATTCCGCATCCATTAGACCAAATATCATGAAATTTTGACCGACAGTGGGGAAAGTATGCTCTAAAAGCTTGAAAATTTACCATTTTATTGAAGTTATGAAGCGTTTCGTTAAAATGTAGTAGTAGAAGGCAAATTTTGATGAAAACATATTGAGCCAATGAAATTTAGAAATAAGTATTTTCCAAATCTTTCACCGAAAATTAAATTCGATTGAATTTTTTTTTTTTGTTTAATAGTTGCCGTTTTGACCTGATTCTCAACCAATAGTTCAGATCGCCTTGTTGATTTGATAAAAAAAAAATTACTCATGCATTATTGAGCCACCGTCATCTATATGCTTTACTTAATAGAGGCTCTAATGTCATTTTTAAAACGAATAAGTACCTATATATTATTATTATTATTATTATTTGATATTTTTATATTTTTTATTATTATTATCAATTCACATTTGACTTAATTTGAGTTTGAAGTCAACCCACAACTTTTCTTTTTGTGATTCCGTAAGAAAAGGTGATGTTAAAATCAAACATTTTTCCTATCGGTAGATGCTGCAAATTTTGCAATTGGTTGGGCACGTCATATAATTCTGTTGGCTACACAAACGTTCCGATAAGACATCATTTGCATCGATAGGGTGACTTTCGCGCAACGTGATTTACTATGATTATACAATATGAACAAGTAAAAATAATGTAGTAGACAATATACTGCACCCACAACTCAAAAGCAATTATTCAGATTAACAATCAGATTAACAGTCTTCTCAAATCTCAGAAAAATCCGAAACAAAATGGAGTAAGCTGATCGAAAAAACAAATTCAAAGCAATATTATGGCTGAAACCGGAAGACATCATTTACGGCAAGAGTTAACAATATGAAATCTAAATTCGAATTTCTCCTAATGTTTCTAAGAAGCAAGATCATTGATATACTCATAAATGGATTATCTCTTACTGAGCTGTACAAGAATATACAATAAGTATATATTGTACATAAACGGTTTTCAAACTGAAAAATTATCCAAATGATTCTTTTCTTGTAAAAGAAAAAGAAGAAGAAAAAATCCGAAAACCACTCTAAGTGCAAAAGATGGATCTGACATAAGCTTACTGCGTTGATATTAGTTTTAATACTACAACGAATGTTTTGTCAACGTTTGGGAAAACATTTGCATTGCAGACATTAACAGATTCGAGAGTACATATTTTCAATATGCTTATCCGACAGATGTCTACGCCAAATTTTAATTGCACTAATCCATACTTTGGATGCATACTTCCATAAAATTGTAGCATTTTTCTCCAAAATTTTTTGAAGCTTCTTCAACGAATTTTGAAGGGTTATTCGGAAATAGACAACTGCAGTTCAAAAAAATTTCACGGTGTTTGAGAAAACGTTGTTGAAGATGAGTGACAAATAAATCTAGATATGATTTATAAGTTGCAATTCGTTAATAATCTTCAACATCAGTAGCCATCACATTACAGCATTAAGTTTGACATGAAGCGAGTCTCAGTTCTTTTTATTTCAATATCATGTTTTTCGAAAACCTTGCTAACAGTTTGAAAAATTGTTTCAAAAAAATGTTTCTGTATTTTCTCTTCTGAATGGAGAACGTGTTGTGATACTTGGAGTTGCAAAGTTTGTATTGCTGTTAAGAGCTGAAAAGCAATACTTGATGTTTTCGGGTCTGTCCAAGTGTTGGAAATAGAGTCCAAGGCGTACACAACTGATGGTTCTAGATGAAAATATGAAGAACTAGAACTGACTCCAGTTGTTCCAAACATCTTGTGCACATGATTGTTTCATTTTTTTGTTTTCATCGCGAAAGTGGTCGTTCTTATCAACTGTTGATGGGGTAAGTTTCTATACATCACTAACCAGTAAATTCAAACTGTTGCCAACACAATATAAATACAGAGCTAAGGTATATTTTGCATAAATATAAGCTTGAACTCTGTGAAATTCATTCCAAAACACCCTTTGCGAACGGCTCTGGTAGTTTGTATTTCACCAGCTATTCAAAGCCGTTATGAAACTAAGATATGTCCGATATATATTTAAGGAGACAACAGACGTCGTGATGTTAAAATATAATAAAGAATAAAAAATAGCCCTGAATATAATTGAACTATACCATGCTCTCAGTAAAGCATAGTTTAAGTATAATAATAATCTTACACCGAAGCATCAATTTGGGTTTCAAAATAAACATTTAGCATTGGTCCAACTGCTCAGAATTACAGATACAATTTCGAATGACCTTCGAAACTAAGCCACATTGTTTCATTATCTTTCTGCATTTAACGCAAGATGGCTATGGGGTGTAATGATTATTAAATCATTATTAAACTTAATAATCTCCCACCAAAACATATGATCTACTGTAGTTCTATTTACAGTAAAGGAAGATTCATACATAAAACGAAAACTCATAACGTGCTCCAGTTTGTTCCAATTAAATTTACGTATAAGTTAAAGAAAAATCTGTATTAAATTTAAAATTCAAAAATCAATAATTATTTAATTAACCATAGCACTTTCTCCCAACTGGTTTCTGGTTTGCTTCTTTTACAATTGATTATTTAAAAAAAAAAAATGTTTTTACTTTACATTTACAAAAAGCTTCAACTAATTTAAATAAATTCTAATGCAATTAAACTTCATTCACGCTAATTAACCTTTGGCATTAAACCAACACAGAAAGTGCGTACATTGACGCATTGAACATTTGTAACGCTTCGTTTAATATCCGCTCTGGGTCGATGTGAAATTATATTACAGATGCTCCGGACAATTGGAACTTTGCCATGCCTAATTGAACTCAACACATGATCGAGACAAAACTTGGCATGCAAATAATGACTGAATACTGTTTGACATTTCTATAAAATTCTGCGAATACATACAAAATATGTCAATATGTAACTAAATGCGCAAATCGTTTCTTAGAATTCGTGTTTAAACAAAATACGTGACTTTCATTCTATAAAAAATATATATCTTCACTGTTAAGTTTGACATACCTGTTGTATATTTTTTTCTATCAACAGATTATGGGTCTCTGGTATGGCAGCGAGATTATAGTACATACACAAGGTATAGAATACTGTGTAGATCTGAGTAATATATATATATATATATATATATATATATATATATATATATATATATATATATATATATATATATATATATATATATATATATCTTAACATATTTTTTTCAGATTTTCCCGGTGTCTATGAATATGATTCGTGTGTGATAATACATTTGGCCGATGTCACCGATCAAGTGAGTAATCCAAAAAAAAAAAACCAAGAGGTATAGCTGCTCGACTATATTATACTCTGTACACGTCATATTTTTTTTGTAGTAATACATTTTTTCAGCTGTTTTACTTTTAATAACTTGAATTTTAAGGATATAGCCGTATTGTGGGCGTGGCATCTTAAATTTGTTCTAAACATGATCTGCGCACATAATTGCTTCCAAATTTTGCTTTATACAAATTATTTTACAACAACTACAAGGAAATATACCATCAAATACGGTTTACTGCATACCAAACCCTAATTTCGTTATGAAGTATGACGTTATAATACCCACCAGACAACAATGGGACAACCATCCGCATTGCAGGGAAAATGCTATCAATATCTTTACGGACGGCTCTAAGCTAGATGGAGGTGGTGTCTTTTCACCAGATCTGGGGATTAGAGAATCCTTTAGGCTGCCCGATCATTGTAGTGTTTATCAGGCGGAGATGCCAACTATTCATTAAGCTACCTAAGGCTATACCCATACACACAGGAGAATGTGTTTATATTCTCGGACAGTCAAGCTACCCTGAAAGCGCTGAATTCCTTCAGCTCCAATACCAAAACCACAACGGAGTGCCGTAAATCTCTTAACGAGATTGGCGAGCACTATGTTATACATCTCATCTGGCTGCCTGGTCACCAAAATATAGAGGGAAATTGTGAAGCGAACAAACTGGCCAGAGATGGTACCACTGCTGATATCCTTCCAGGGAAGGACACAGTAGGTATACCCATGGCTACATTTAAACTACAGATCTCAGCGGAGATAATAGGTATAGCAACCAATAGATGGTGCAACCTTGGTACGTTTAGAATCTCAAGACTCACTTGGCCGAAATATAACCTCAAAAGAACAATAACACTACTCCAGTACAAGAGAGATCAGATAGCTGCTATGGTGGGAGTCCTCACAGGCCACTGCATAATTGGGAGACATGCCGCAAGGTTAGGTTTGAACTCCTGGCACTTCTGCAGAAGCTGTGGATATGCCGAGGAGGAGGAGACGGTCGAGCATTTGATATGTCATTGCCCGGCCCAAAGTAGGAAGATATTGTCGTTACTAGGGCTGTCCTTTTTGGATAACCTAACGGAAATTTCGGAAAAAGAGATCAAATAGATTTTGACGTTCTTGACACTGACAAAGTGGTTCTCAGAGTAGCTGCGGTAGAAATAGGAAAGATAAATGGTATCACAAGGGGCCTACGCTGGCCTAAGTGACAATGTGGGGTTCACCCATGTTGGCCATCCTAACCTAACCTAACCTAACTATTTTACAAAATATTCCACTAAATTTTTGACGCAAATCAACCAATTATAACAAATATTTCAAATTTATTTTTTTCCACTCCATAAACGGTTGCGAGTGAGTTTAGTTAGTCTAAGTCCTCTCTAGACGGATAACTTTTCTCTCAGACAGACGTACGTACGGACGAACGGACGTACATGGCATATACGACTATATACTTTATGGGGTCTCCGATGATCGATATGTTATATACATTTTGACAGCTCAACAAACCCAATATACCGTTGCAAATATTCGGTGGAAGTACCAAGTTGTAAACTTAGCAGGAGTAAAGAAAAAGTTTTTATTGCAAAATCCAAAAAGTAGGCGGTGGCTTTGTATGTGTACGCGGCGTGGCTATTGTGACTTGTGTACAGCCTACGAACATAAGAAGTCTCCATGGCCGATTTCAGATCGATAGCTTAAAAACTAAGCTATTACTTTTGATTCACACAGGCAGCGGGCAGACGTAGAGACAGACTGATAGACAGACAGATGGACAAACAAACAGACGGACGGACAGACAGACAGACTTGTCGATCTGATCAAGAATATATATATTTCGTGGGTACTCAATGACTCATTTAGTGAGTTACAAATTCCGTGACAAAACTATAATACTATATTCGCATTACGTAAGAAGTGTATAAACTCACAAATTTAACTCAATTGAAATTGCTTAATTCGACAAAACAAAAAAAAAAGAAATATTTTATTATATTATATACAAACAGTAAACATTCTCACACTAATTCGTTTCACTTTTTCTGTGTGTGTGTGTGTGTTTATTTCTTTTTTATTATTTGTATCTAGATACTTTTGAATCAACGCCATAACTATAACAGTAATCGCAACAACTATAGACGTACGCAATACGGCACACCGTCCACTCCAACACAATTTGATAGCGCCGAGGATGGTGTTTCAATGTCTGGACGACGTTTACCCCATGATCAGTTGAAATATCTGCGTTTAGTTTGGAGTGAAAGCGATAAGAATCTGGAATATACCTTTAACTATACGGCCAATGCAGCCGGTCTCTGGTCTAACTTAGGCGATCAGCGCGGTTCGCTTGTGGCACAGAATCAATACACACAATTCACCGGCACTGTACAGGTTGTTAAGGCAGTGAATGATCATCTGGTATTGACCTTCTGTGGCAGCGATATTAAAAGTTCCATCTATACAATTGTCTTGACACGCAATCGTTTGGGGCTGAGTGCGGATGTGAGTACTAACTTTTTTGCTTATGTGTGTTAAAATAACTAAACCATTGTTTATAAATATTTGCAGGAAATTCGCAGCATACGCAATCTGTTATCACGCCGTGGTCTCTATACGGATACCATACGCAAGGTCTGTTCTGGCGCAAATAGTTTGACTGCTAACTGGCGCATTTGGGCTGCATTGATTAGTCTGTCTGGCTTTATTCTATTACGTAAATTACACTGAAGCAAAAAGTCAAACTACAACAAATATGAATACAAATATGTATAAAAGAAATTGTATTTTTCGTTTGCAGCCGCTGCGCGAAGGTGTGCCACAGTCCAGCCATATATATATGTATATATATAAACATACATATATTTTTAATTAATTCTTAAATAAATTATAATTTACTTAAATTAGTTTGTTTTCTTGTTGCATAACAACTGTCTACTGCATGTCTGTCTGACTTATGTACTATGTGTAGAATAATAATAAGTCATCACATTTCTACACTAAAAATGTATCTGCGCGTTCGCTTTAATTGTATCTTTAATTAAATCCAATTAGACAAATATTGCATCAACTCGATTACGTTCGCAACGTTGTCGTTGTCGATATCTGTGTAGTAAGTTCTGCATAAGATGAAAATTTATTTCATTCATTCATCTATCCTATCTAACCAACCATCCATCCATTTAGCTAGAGCTACAGCTAAGTCGTTTCAACGTTTATTGTCTTAAATGTTTGTATCTTGTGGGCGGCGGCGCACAGTTTTAATTCAATTATATCTATTTTGCAATTAATGGTTTCCTAAGTTGTTGTATTTAATGGAGACCTAGTTGAATTTCGTAATGCGCGCGGAATTACGTTTTGATTAGCAATAATTTCTATTTGGGGAAAATGTGTTTAGGCAGCACATATAGAGGTAGTTAATTTTAAGTGGATGTTTTGTGTTTTTCTATATTTTATGTTTCTTCAGGGTCACAGAAGTTAAATGCGTCTATTCAAACATTTACAATGAAATTTTGAAATGATTATCAATTGCGGGCTATTTATTTGCTGTGCCCTAAAAGTATGCAATTTCTAAAACGTTTCATATTTTGATAACGCCTTTGAGTCTATACCTACTAGACTATTCTATAGACTACTACGCTCTTAGTAATCGTTTACAGATATGCACAATCTATAATTTATCAAAATCGGTTGTATATTTTGGGCGTGAAAGGCTTAAAAAATCGTCACTCACACAACAAATCAAACACACACAGAATTTACATGAAATACTAAAGCACACAAACAAATACTAAACTTGTCGCAGCTAGTTACCAGTGGATAAGACTCTGTGGGGGCAAAAGAGGTAGCAGGTTGCGTGTTTTACTTTGTATACGCTTCGCTATTATATTGGTGATTGGTGATAGTAGGTATTAAATTGTTTTCTTTCGCGCACACTTCCACTTCCTAATTCTATGCTTTAAACTGTTTTAAAATTATATTAATTTTTTTGTATTCTATTTAATTTTTCAGGACTCATGTATAATTTGATATCTACCTAAATTGTGAAGTTTGAGATAATACGGTAAAGTACGAGGACGTTAAATTAAAGCTGAGTTTAATTTTACTTCCACTTTGGAATAGGAACTTGTGCCTGAGGTGCTAGTTCTTATAAGGATCTGTCTTACGTGTCAATTTTCCTGTATGTGATACACATGATGTAGTATCCGGTCTGTAGTTCTAACTGTGGAAAAGCTTACATAGTTATAGTAACCAATGCGTGTACGTCAATAGTCATCTTAACAGATATAATTCATTCTCATTTCAAAAGCTGTTTTGGAGGTGTCTCAAGAGGAATGGAAAAACTGCTATGACAAATGGTTTGAACGAATGCAGAAGTGTTTTAAAAAACATTAAATCCATTTTAATTTAAAAATGTTTGTTATTATTTGCTATTCCCGAAATATAAATAGTACCCCTCGTAACTATGATTGCTAATTAAAATTTGTATCACTTAATTATTTATTTTAACATTTTGGCCATCATATTGTCTACACCTAATATAGTTGCTAATATAGTTTCATCATTGCATACACACAGGCATTTCAAATTTCAGCACAATTCGAACAGCAAAAGTGGGTCACAAATTAGTTTCTAGATTTGTGCTCAACATACTAACAGCCTAACACACATTCCAAGTTAAATAAAACCTTGTAACATCAATTTCCCAGACACATAGTAAAGACAATTTAATGGAGATACGTCAAACTGATTAGATCATTATTAAAATTAAAATTAACAATATTACCTAGTAATAATATAGAGCGTAGTTCCAATCTATTGTTTACATCTAACAAACGCGTGGCACCACATAAAAAAGTACGAAACAAAAACAAACAGAAATTCAAGTACTTTAACTGACCATATACGCTAAAATTTTCCTACACGATAAGCAAAATCAATATTTTGGTGAAAGGGTTTTATAACAAGCAAGCGATCTAACGAACAAGTGTTTCACCGACTTATCACGGTAACTTAGCTTTAAGTACAAAAGTCTACAATTTGTTTGTACACAGTATAAAAAAGCAAAAAAAAAAAAGAAAACAAAACAATTCTTTCATGAAATTAGCATTTTGTATTGGACTTTATCAGTAAACCCAAATATGTACAAAGTAGTATGTATAAGAAATGAAGAACAATCGTTAGCAAAAAACAAATGTATGCATACATGACCTACATGCTCGTTTATAATATTTCGAAATTCGGTGGAAATTTTTGACAAAATATTCCGGTGGTTGCCTTATAAATATACTACGTATAATTCGCATACGATTACGCCATTTAGTCTGTCTATACGCTTTAGCTTGGATCTACTGCAAACTGCTTGAATGATGTTTATGTGTGATACTCATTCTTGGAACACTAGACTAGAGCGTGCAAACTAGACTGACTGTACTGATAAGGCAGGCGGTCAATTTCAGTATAAAAACAAATAATATGATTATACCTGACAGTTGATTCCGCACGCCTACAATTGAGCCCTTGAACTTGAATTATTGTTTATATTGCTGTTGGTTTTTTTCGTTTTTCTTTTTTTCTTTTCTTTTTTAATCCACAATATTTGATTGTAGTTCATGTGTAAAATAATGTTTACTTCATTTTGTAGTTGTTGACTCGCTTTTTTCTGTCTGTCTGTCTATCTGTCAGTCTTTTGCTGTTGTTCTGCTGATAAATCCCTTCATAAATTTTCTCTTTTCATACATTTCATTTGGCACTCGGTGAACTCATGTTATGTATTATTAATAAATAAAGACGCAGTTAAAGTTTGAAATTCTACAAAACTTAGAAAATATTTCAATATGATATACAGGCTAGTTCCGGTACTCACTTTCGAGAAAATGTTGCGAAAGTGAATTTATTGTAGTTCACTTAAATGCAATTCATATTATTCATGGCAAGTGAATTCAAATCGAAAAACCATCTCATAGGTGAAACAGTTATAAATTTGACTTACGCAAAACTTCTCCAAAAATGAGAACCGGAAGCGATCTAATAGTAATTTAATTAGTTAATAATGCAATTTGTGCAAATATGGACGAATGCCAGCGTATTGTTTTGTTTATGCATTAATATTTGTTTGCGTAGACACAACTTTCAGGATCTTTATAGCGCATATACTCATACAATCTGTCTGAGACGCTGACGTCGAAAGCTGAAATAAGTCAATTACTTCTGTATTGACGTCATACATTGTAGTCCATATTGTATATATTACGTATATATGTAAATAAATTAAATTTTACTCCTATGTAAATAAGAGAGGGTTGTATGATTAGAGTACAAAAGCTTAGCAGAAAAAAAAAATTTCATGAACTCGTGGTAGAGACCTGTTGGACGTATGTGAAGTTGCTGCGTCCTGCTGGAACCATGTTCTTTGTTTATAACCAGAAAAGTTTTGCAGTTCAGGTAAGAAGAACTCGTCGAACATCTCCACATAACGCTCTGAATTCACTGTAACTGTGCGTCCCCTTTCATCTTCAAAAAATTAAAATTAATGGCCGATAATTCCTCGCGCCAACATTGCAGCCCATACGGTCACTTTAGGCGAATGTAAGGTTTTCTGATGCTTCTGTTTTGGATTGGTTGCACTCCAGTAGCGGCATTTTTTCTTGTTTACATGTCCATTAAGATGGAAATGAGCTTCATCCGAAAACAAGATGTTGGTAAACGTTGAAAAGCGCCCAATCATCTGGTTTATGAATTCAAACCTCTGCCCAGTATCCTGAGGCTTTAATTCTTGCACCAACTGAATTTTGTAGGGGTGCAGCTTTAAATCTTTGTGTAAAATGCGGAACAATTATGATCTATGCACATTTAAAGCAACAGCACGCTTCCGAATCAAAAGGTCCGGGTTGTCACGAACAGATTGAGTAACACTGTCTACGTTTTCGAACGTTCTCGAAGACCTTGGAATCCCGGATTTTGATTTTTCCAGCGTTGAACCGGTCTCTTCAAACTTCTCGACCTATTTTCCAATGAGTCGAGTGCTTGGCGCATCATTTAAATGACGAACACATCGAATACTGCAGAATTTTCTACGCGCTACAGTCGCTGAATTACCGTTTTTGTAAAACTCACGTGCGCACAACGTACGGTCCGCTCCCGAGAAACGTTCCATAGCGACTAAATTCCCAAAAGCTAGGCTACCGATTGACATACCTTCCGCGCCCCTCGGAATAGTTGCGTTCACGAAATCAGCAAATCAAATGTGAACTTTCTTTCGAGACACCCAGTATTTAAAGTACTCAGTAATTTTAGACTCCTTAAAACTATATATCTGAATATATGATATGCTGCATCTATAACAGCTGCAGAATACAAATTTATCACTTGTTTAGCCTAATATATAAAGCTTGTTATACATGAGTATAAGTACTATCAGAATTTTTAAATATACATTTTTTTGTAACTAACTAAAAATTTACCGAATTTCTTTTATGCAACCCTCGTACAAATACAAGAAATATATACCGCTGATGATTTGCAATTGTTTTATGTTTGGACTTTAAACCAACGTTCTAAAAGTCGACTTTGAACGGAAAATATAAAAACTGAGACATATACTATGTTTAATGAGTATATACATACTTAAAAAATCCAATAGACATTCTCACAAAGTTAGACATTACAAAGTTAAAAGTCTAACTAAGTATTACATTATAAACTTCAGCTCATTAACAAAATATTACCACATTCTGCTAGAAACATCTTTAATATGATTAAAAAACAAAAAACCAGAAACACTATAGATCATGAACTGATACTGTTTCACTAGAAGCGCAAGTCATGACTAATTATACGTTTGAAACTATTGCATTTTTAATCAAAATCACGTGACATTTTTTATAGCATTTACGGAAGAACTGGAATAAGCTCTGTTATAAGTAACACACTGTCACAAAGTGGAGTATGTATTTTGGCGTGCTGAATTCGAAATCAAAGTTATCTATGGCCTTTCAGAAATATTAACTCAACTTCTATGGCATTTTCTTAGTTCATATCAGCTAAAATGCTCAGTATCTATACGAAGCATCCAGTGGTGGTTGCAGGCATGCCATATAAAAGGTGTTGCCCATGATCTGCCAGCTGTGCTGCATATCTTTCTTTCAAAGTGATGGACGTTGTCTTGTAATAAGCTGAATGCATCTCTCACTATTGCGCTTATCTAAAGTCTCCATCTCGTTGCACGCGCAACTGGAAAGGTCTTCTACCCTGCAGAGTCAAACTAGGCAAATTCAGAAATGTTTTCCAATTCTTTATTATTTGATTTTATAGATCGTAAGCTAGCTGTATACATATATGAATATCACACCATGGAACTCTGCATGACAGTGTGAAACTTCCTTCGCCACCAACCAACTTTGTTCCGTGCGCTTAAATTACGTGGTGTGCTCTGCAACGCCTCCGTTCTTTTATTTAAGCTTGTAAAAAAGGTTTAAGTTTTAAATTATTTAGGAGGGTAGTTCCAGAAGTTCCCGAGCTGACGTCGAATGGCGGTTTTAGTTATTTTTCTGAGTGGTACCTCCTATCACTATATTATAAATTTTTAGCAAAATGCATCATTATGTTAGTGTTTGAGATGAGATGTTTGTGTTTCAGGCAGATGTAAAAAAGTTTTCTACGCTAATCCGATCAGAAAAACACACTGTTTTAACTAATGCGTTGCGATAGATTCATGTTTCATCAATGGATGTGAACATATTGCAGTTAAGCAATCCCGAAATCTTCGAAATTCTCATACGATAGAGTTCAATTTCTGCTCCCAAACACGTATTGCATTGCGATCAAACGACACATTACTATTTCTTTTGCAAAAAAAAAAAACAAATAAAAAAAAAATTCCGTTATCAGTTCGCATGCATTTTACCTATAAGTCCCAACGAAACGATCAAATACGCGTTATGTTTAAATTTGTGGATAGTTATAGAAAGTTTATAACAACACTTAAGAGAGATAAGGTTTTGTTTCACACTTACCAGTTAAAACAAGAGCGTTCTTTTAGAGTTGTAGTTAAAAATCTACATTTTTCTACACCAATTGACTCAATTAAAAATGAAATTGAAGAGTTATTTCATTGCGTAAGGAATATAAGCAATGTTAGGAGTCGTATTACCAAGCATCCATTGAACATATTCTTTATTGATCTGGAACCGAACAACAACAATGCAGAAATTTATGACCTGAAATACCTAAGCAATGCAGTAATTAAAGTAGAGCCTCCCAGGAAAGTAACTGACATTGTACAATGCTTTCGATGCCAAGAGTTTGGACATACCAAGACGTATTGTATAAAAACATTTAGATGCGTTAAGTGTTCAATGTGCCATCCTACTTCAGAGTGTCAGAAAGACAAGGATTTGAATGCTAAATGTGTTAACTGCTTACAAGATCACGCTGCCAGCTACAAGGGATGCAAAATTTATGAAGAATTAGTTGCAAAGCAGAAGCCTAATAGCCATTCTTCTCGTCAGCATTTAAGCAAACCACCTCAGGAGCATAGCTTTTCATCTTCACTCAGACCAAATGAGTTTAATACTAGCGGAAACCGTCCATCTTATGGGCAAGTACTACGAGAAAACAGAAGTTCAAATGACGAAGACCCTTTCCAAAGAATCGAAGGTTTATTAGCCAAACAGTTTGAATTAACAAACAACCTCCTCAACATGATATCTCTGTTAATATCAAAAATATGCAAGTAGATCTTCAAATTGCTATATGGAATGCAAATGGGCTTTCCAACCACACAGAAGAAGTAAAACTTTTCCTTAAATCTAATTACATTGATATCCTCTTGGTATCAGGAGTAGTCCTTGATCGTAAGCTAGCTGTAGAAAAACACACTGTTTTAACTACTGCTTGTCTCTAATGCTTTGCGATAGATTCATGTTTCATCAATGACTCATTTTACCAACAGGACACACTTTAAAATTCATGGATATGATCTAATAGTTGCAAATCATCCAGATAATAGAGCTCATGGCGGCTCTGCAATATTAATTAAAAGAGGGCTTAAATATAATATCATGAAAATAGTTAAAGAAAATGCTATACAGGCTGCTTGCATTAATGTTGAATGCATGTCATTCGATATTACAGTTTGTGCAGTGTATTTTCCACCACGATTTTCTTTTAAAGAACAAGATTACTGTAACTTTTTCAAAAAAACTTGGTTGTAAATTTATTGTTGGTGGAGATTATAATGCCAAACACCCTTGGTGGGGATCAAGGTTAGCAAATCCCAAAGGAAAGGAGCTATATAAATGCATAAATACCAATAATTTTTCAACACTGTCTACGGGAAAACCAACGTATTGGCCATCAGACCCCCGCAAAATACCGGATCTTTTGGATTTTGCAGTTTATTTTGGAATACCACGGCATCATCTGGAAATTTCGGACAACTATGACCTAAGTTCAGACCATTCGCCAATTATAATTACATATGGCACTGCTCTTCCAGCACTATCAAATAAATATAAAATTGTCACATCTAGGACAGATATTTTAGCATTTCAAGATTGGATAGATGCGAAACTAAATACTAATATATCTCAAAATATTCTTATTTCATTATTCTTATAATATTCTTTTTCAAAATATTCTTAAGGCATATGACAATAAGCAATATAGCTCTGCTGGTTTTCTTCATGTACAGCAAGCATTTGACAAGGTCTGTCCACAAACAAACAGTCCACACGAAGCTTCCACTAACATTAAAAACTACCTTATAGATTTTCAACGTTGGGCCTACCGCTGGAATATAAAAATCAATAGTGAAAATTCAAGTCACTACACTTTTTTCATTGAGGAAAAGGAACTGCCCGCCTGTTTTGTTCTCAACAATTTGGTCATACCTTACGTTGATCATGTATGCTACGTAGGTTTTAACTTTGAAAGGCGTGGCACCTGGCGTAAGCATATTCGAAAAACCGCAGCAGTTACGCTAAACTCAAAAAGTTAAACTGGCTACTTCGTCCAAGTAGTAAACTCAGCCTCGAAAATAAACTGCTTGTTTACAAAACAATCATTATACCTACCTGGATGTCTGGAATACAGTTTTTGGACACTGCTGAAAATATCAACCGATTACAAGTAGTACTTCAAAACAAGGTCTTGCGTGAAATAATTGATGCTCTTTGGTATATAATAATAAAGTTTTGCATCGAGATTTGAGAATACCATGGAGCAGTTAAACTTACACAGCAGCAGATATAATGATCGATTGGCTTCACATATTAATCATTTAGACGGATCCAAAGATTTCATCCAAACGATATTCAAAATAGGCATTAAGTCTTATTTATATTTTTTTAGTTATGTTCATGTGCAAACTCTAAGCTAAATGCCATAATGTCACTCTTTAACTTGTTATACTAATGTATTATAGATTTTAACTAAACTGATTGACATTGACGTACGATACAAAAAAAAAAGTAAAAATGATCTTTTATAGTACTCGTATGATCTTTTATATAATACAGAAGTATATTGATCTATTTACAGTTCTATTATAGTTCATTTACAGTTCTATTATAGTAATTCAAAGTTGATTTACAAAGTCTTTAATTTCAGCAGTTTGTTCCAGATTATATCGGTTTGACTTATAAAGACTGTACAAAACTTTACCTAGAAATTTAAAAAATAGAAAAATTTAAAAGTTTCTCTTATTTCGTTGTAAAAACAACAATAAACTATACAAAATGCGTAGTAATTTTTAATAAACAATGCAAGGAAAAAAATAAATTAGATTTGGAAAGTGCACATGTGCAGTGAATAGGTGTGTAAACCTGATATCAGAATGTTTATTGTTATTATAACCTTTATTATTATTTTTGTTTTTTTTTTTTTTTTTTTTTGCAATATTTCAATTATTTGCTTAGTTGAACCAACAGCGCTACAAAATTCAGATAAGAATACGCGACGCCAACGTAAGTTTCTTACACCATTGAACAGGCTGACGTTGCTGATACCGACGTAGTCGACGTTCCGTGCTGTTCCCAAAAGCAGAGCGATAACGACTCACCAATCGCTAGTATAAATGCTGGCGATTCTCTGAAAGAAATCATCAGAAACAAACGAGCTGTGAAACAAGTAACACTAGGAGCATATAAGAAAAATAATACTATTCCAAAATAGAAATCCATTTCGGGAACTCTAAGCTGTCTTAATATTTTGTGTACAAAAAAGAGCCGCTAAAAGCGAACAAATCTTCTACAAAATGTCTGCTACGAACAAAGTGAATCATTTGGTGGGTGCCACTTCACGTTATATCGCCGGCCGTAATGCAGTGCAAACGGTCTATTGGAGAACATCACCTGGTCCGAATTCGCGTATGCTGAAGACGAATAAAACCTGTGAGTTTGCACAGATGCCGCCACAGAAACTGCGTATACAGAACTATAATCGCAGTTTTATTGGAAAAGATGGCACTCCGTTGTAGATGTCACGCTGTATAGATAGGCGCAAACGTGTTCTGCGTCAGCAAATTAGTTCAGTTCCTAGTATATTTATTTTTTATGTCTTTGCGTTCATTAATTATTGTAATTAAGTGATAATCTATAGTATAATATATTCTAAGTATGTAGATATGTTTGGCATTACGCTTAAGTTGTATTGAAATAGAAAAACATAAGCTTACATTAAACAAAAACGGAAAAAAAGAGCGGGTTTTATAATCTATGTCAATGAAAGTTGCAGCGTTGGAAGTCCAAAGTTCTAATCGTTCTAAAAGTTTTTTTTTTTTTTTTTGCACGCGCCGCAGTGATGCACAATACTATAGGCACATACGGGGTTTACTTATGCGTAATATGTGTCTACGAATGTATCTACAATGTGTATACATTCATTCATTGTTAGTTTAGATAAATATAATACAAGAAAATACAGATATAGACTAGGAAATGATTGCAATACATAATAAATTACATACACAAATACGATTACCATTACCATTACCATTAAGAACATCCGAACTTCAGAATGGATAAAACAAATCCGAATTGAACCAAAATCGGAAATATTTAATTGGTGCATAATTTTATACCACAACTCCTATTGCACATGCTACCTATTGCTCAATTTTCAATGACCCGGTGGTATATTTCGGATGGTATGCTAGCAATGGGTGTTCGGATGTTGACTTCGATGGAACAGTTGCTGTAAACAGGCGATTTAATGTAACTGCAAAGAAAAGAATCCAATGATCTTAAATCAAAGCAGTTGTGACGACAACTTCTGCAACTAAGCAACTCACCTAAATTTCAGCGCTTTAAATCTATTGTAGCTCGAGCGACACCTTATTAAAAATTAAAATCGTCTCCATCGATTTCAAAAAATTCGGCGAAGATAATCAATAGTCCAATATCTTGGCGATATCTGTGGAATCTCGTGAAACGCATAAATATTGATCAGCTCCAACACTGACTGCTACACCATAAATATTTTCTTCTTTACACACGTTTAGGCTTCTGTTACGTTGGACCATTTGAGCAATAGTAAAGTGCTCTTTTAAGACTCCCGTCAATATTCTAACCCTGTTCTTGTTAAAGTTTCGTTTGATATCCAGACCAGTGTGTTGTGGCGCAGTCGCCAACTATCGTTGGTAGCGCTGATCAAGTTCTGATGCACTCGTCCATCGGCCATTTCATAACCTGGTATGCCAGTATGGCCAGGAACCCAAATGAGTTCTACTGAATGCTTTTGAACATGATTTAGGGCTGGCACTATAATCCGGATGATTTGTTTCTTTTTTTGTTTTTGGCGATGTGCAAAGACAGAGCCGTAGTTGCAGCTTGACTGTTGACGTAGATTAGAGTTGGCTCCAGATTGATAATTAGTTTATTCGACTGCCAGATTGCATAGTTATCTGCCTGGAACACGTTGCAACGGTTGGCATGCAAAGGTATGAATGTTGCGTTGCCAGTTCCTCCGAAAAGACGACAGCAACTGCGCTCTCATCCGTCTTCGATGCGTTGGTTTAGATTAAAAGCTCGTTAACCCATGCTTCTAATCCTAACTCGCTGGGAAACTTAGTTTGAAATTGTCATTCTATTTGAGCTCTGGAGCACAGTAATCACCCTGTTTGACTTCAGTTCGGGTTCTCTACTAAAACCGAATCTTTCTAACTCTGTGGCCGCTAGCACACAGCTCAAGCAGATTTAGCTCCCGAAGTCTAGACACGCTGGTTAGAATGGGCAGAAGATTACCGACAAGATACTCGTATTGATAATATACTTACTTTTTTCAAATTTGCCTCTCGTTTCGATCGGTGAGCTATGGTTTTCGACCAGTAGCGTATTTCTTGTCATATTCTTTCGGATTTAACAAAAACTATTTATTTAAGCAGCGAGTACGCCTAGTTATAACCTGAGTCTTTATAAGCGATTGTCTTCACTTTTTCTTCCTCTGAAAAACGAGTACCACTTGGCAATTAGATTAATTTTATTTAAATTTTCTTTTGCAAATCAAAAATACTATTCACACTGTTGTAGTCGGCTTGCTAGGAATTCGTGATATGTCTATTTTACTTAATTTGGATATGCTGAATTCAGTGGTAATAACCATTCTACTAGGTTAGCAGATATCTCCAAACGAATGTTTTAAAAGATTTTCAGCCAAAAACCGAAACTATTTGGCCTGTTTTTCCGAAACTAACAGAGACACGAAAATATAGCCATAAACAAAATTAACAAAATTAAATTAAAGTAAATTCAATTTGCATAATAAAAGGTCTGGAAATCATAACTCGTAGGAGTGGTAGTTTCCAAGTTATAGGGCCGACAACACTGGTTGTTCCAAAAACCGAATGTTTTTAAAATTTGGCCTGTATCTCTGAAATTTATAGAGATACGGAAAATATTCTCATATACAAAATTAAAGTTAATTCAAAAAAGAAGATATTCCAGAAACTGATGGCGGTTTGCTGAAGTATGAAATTAGTTTCAAAGAATTCTAATGAATATATCCTGAGAAGAATAATGTGGGATATACATGTTCCAATAGATTTTTGGAATGGGGGCTGCAATCAACAATAGTTGGCACTAGAATCAGTTGAATACCTAAATTACCCTGTTCCCGCCTCAATTCCCATGATTTTTGTAATAAGCCCATATCTTGTTGCTCTTGATTCCGATTATCTCCCTCACTTTCGAATGGTATTTTCTACCATTTTAAGCCAATCCTCTCCAGAAAATGTCATTTATATGCACCTTTTTCTTTTCATATATTCATGGTTAAACATAAAGTTCTATTAAAGTAAAAATTGACGA